>PVJA010006111.1:0-61339 GCA_004027025.1 Myocastor coypus
CTAAGCAACATCAATAGGGAGGTGAGTCATGCCCACACACTGTACTCTGTAGAATGATTGTGAGGACAATACTCAATATGTCAACTTTCAAAGAAAAGAAAGGGGAAAAGAAAAAAAAAGGAATGTTGATTTAGAAAGGTTAATGTTTAATTGTTTGATCGATCTTATATACTTATATGTATTAATCTAAACTGATCTGATGATGAAAATATGTAATATAACCATTATTAAATTTAAACAAAAATAAATAAAATTAAATTAAAAAAAAAGATTCTGTCTCATTCACTTTCTGCTCCGCACCCACCACCCTCACTCCATGTTTAGATTCACTTTCCCCATTTTTATTATTGTTATTAAATTACTATTATATTTGTTTATCTTTATGACATACACTGTTTACATTCTTAGTGTGTATTTGGTACATGTTCTTGACAAATCTTATGTCTTTTTCTACCTCTCTTTTCTACAGTTACTATTTTGAATTCCCTGTTTGCTAAAATCTGTTTCCTTTCATCAGTCTTTTATTTTGACTTTCATTTGTACCTTGACCTACTCAAGAGAAAGATTGTGTATAGTATTTAAGTTTATATATCTGATTCATCTCTCTGAAATTAATTATTTTTAGTTGTATCCATTTTTCCACAATTATCTTCAATTTATCCTTGTTTATTGCCAAGTAATATTCTGTTATTCATGGAAACCACATAATTGAGTATAAACTATTATATTAATCATAAAATTGAGCCGGGTGTGGTGGTGCACGCCTGTAATCCCAGCACTCGGGAGACTAAGGCAGGATGATGGGTGAGAGTTCAAGACCAGCCTCAGGTACAAAAGGCCAGCCTGAACTGCATAGTGAGACCCTGTCTCAAAAAAGACAAAAGAAAAATCATAAAATTAGCAATTTAAGTTGCTAAACGTTTGGATGCCTCAAGGTAGTGTATTTATAGGAGCAGTAAGACTGCCTGCAAGTTGACATCACTGCAACTCCCTTGGAGCTCTCAAAATTCCCTTACGTGATGTTAGCCTTGTAAGCTAATAAAGATTTCAAATTGGGAACAAACTAAAATCTTCTGTCTTTTATTAGATGCCTTTATTAAATTAAATATTACAACTACTATTTTTTTAATTTTGATGTTTATTTTATTATTTTTCTAGCTTTTACTGCACACTCCTCCTACTTTTATAATATAAAAATGGCTAACCTTATAGTTTCATGTAAACTGTAGAGGAGAAAATTTCATACATGTTAAAGATGGGACACTTTTGTTATTGCATGGATCCAAAGAAGCAGAACGTTACATATTTTATTAAGAACAAAGAAAATTTTCCATGTGAAGAGTAAACTGCCAGCACTCGGGAGGCTGGTGCAGGAGGACTGGTGTGGTTCGAGACCAGCCTGGGCTACAAAAGTGAGCTCAAAGCCAGCCTGAACTGCATAGCGCGACCCTGTCTCAAAAAGACAATAAATAAATAAATAAATAAATAAATAAATAAATAAATAAATAAATAAATAAACTGCGTTATTCTATTCAAGAATAACTGCTGGGAATCCAAAATTTCATGCATGCTACTTTAGTTAAAACATTACTACAAAGGTTGAATATACCGAAGATGTGTTAAAGAAGACATCATTTTGAGACTTAGATATTTAAAAGTTTCATAAAATTAAACATACAACAGTCAATAAGAAATATATTTCAATTATTCAAAATGATTGCCTACATTTTTTGAGAAATACAATTGGACTGAGCATCAAAATAATAAATTCATGTACTTTTCCATTTAGACAGTATAGATAACTCAGTAGGCAACTGGGTTTAAGTTATCCACAGAAATAAAAAAAGAGCACTGATGTTATTTATATATGAATGAATCTGTGTAATATTACATCACACCACACATAGAGGAAGGCTTTTATCCCGGCACTTGTGATCTTTGTTTGTTGTGTGGGTCACAAATGCTAATCTAAGTTTTCTGCATTAAAAACAGTAAAGGCCATGTAACAGTCATTTAATCTAAAAGCCAAAATGAAAAGGCTGTGCAGTAAAATATAAATTTGAATTCACTAATTTGGAACATTGGTAGCACTGGGCTATATGTGGGTATTTTAAAATTGCAAATGATTCACAAAGAGAAAATAAGATTCATTGAATTACTAAATGTGTAAGTGGTAGGAAAGTTATAGTTAGCAATGTCATTTTGACATCCATAGAATTACTTATCTGATGTAACTATGTAACATATTATGTCTCTCACAGAAATTCAGTTTGAAATATTGCCGAATTTATTATTGTGCAATTGATATGTAATAAGGTGTATGCTTTTTTAAATTTTTTTAAAAAATATTTATTTATTTATTTATTTATTTACATATAGTACAAAATTTCAAAACCAGAGAAATTTAACAATGGTTATATTACGTATTTTCATCATTGGATCAGTTTAGATTAATAGATATCGGTGTACAAGATTGATCAAACAATTAAACATTAACACTTTCAATAAACATTAATTTTTTCTTCTTTTTTTAACAGTTGACACACTGCACATTGTCCTCATAATAGTTATACAGAGCGCAGTGTGTGATCATGAGCCACCTTCTTATTGATGTGGCTAAGGAAAAAAAATCAATAAAAAAAAATTCTTCTCTTTGAATTAAGAGGAAGCTGATGCGTACACAGTCCAATGTTCCACAATTGCAGGGTGCCATCAGTGAAACTTGCAACATTGGAGGCTATTGATCCAGGCCTCCTACAGCTCATCTCACCAATCTAGCTCTGCGTTTCATGTCTTGTAATTAAGCTTTTTTGCTGGGTGATCAAGGGCAAGTCAAAGTAAGACCTGCATAACAAAACATTCACCTTTTGTATCTTCCAAGGTCAAATCCCCTCAGGATTAACTTTGGAACCATATACAGTGCTTTGTAGAACTGCTGTCAATGTCAGCCTTTGGGATGAGTCACGGCCATTGCTTGGCTAGTTTGCTTTCTATGAAAGCCTGAGAGAATGTTTTTCTCTGGGTCACTCTCCTTAGGTGCACTATAGTTCATTTATCCCTTTCCTCTGAGGTCCCATAATCTCCTTGACCAGAAAATTTGAGACACCTCTGAGTTACAGGATATTACAACACAGCTTCTCTTATGTCTTGAGTCCTTACTGACCTTGAAGGGCTAGGGCCAAAATATTAGCTATCCTCATAGCCCTTATTTTTCTCCAGTTTTTGGTCTGTTAACTGACATTCTCAGCCCTCCAGAAGAAAAGCTTTGTTATACTATTACTCTGTAACATAGGCAATTGAGCTTATCATCATGGGCTTTCTGAATATTAAACATCTTTGACTAATCTTGGAATTGATATTTTCTGACCATCATTGATATTCTAATAACATTCCATAGTATGTCATATAAGCAGTTACACAATTTTTACACAGACATTTGGAAATTCAAAGAAACACAAAATTGTAGCCTGTCAAGCCTATGGTACTTGGCCCAGTCTCTTACTTTCAACTAATACTCTTGAGAGAAAGAGTATAACAGTAACTGAGTTTACACTGGGAGCAGTAGATATCAAAAAGACGAGAGTGACATGCATTCCAAGCATAGTTTTAGTGTTACATGGTGCTATGATCAGTGTGATGAACCTTTTGAAGGTTCTTAGGAAAAATATGAATAAGATATTGGTCCTAAGATATATGTTTCATGTAACCTTACATTTATTCTGGCTCATATTTTTAAAAATAGCTATTCTTTGCACACAGAATTATTATATGGCTAGAAGAAATCATGAAATAAGTAATAACAATTATAATACTTCAAAAACATACATTTTTTCTATGTATTTGGTACAGGGCCTCGCTACACAGTAGCCAGGTCTTGGTGGCTGGCTCAGCGGGTCTGAGCTGGGGCTGGCATGGCCGGTGGTGTTTGGGATTGAAATCCTGTCTGTGTGGTTACCTAAGTAGGTGCTTAGTCCGGTGAGCTATCTCACTGGCTCCAAAAAAAAAAAAATTCTTAATTTTAATAATATATTTTGAAAGTTCCATAAGACAACTATGGTTCCATAGCTATTCTATTTTTATATCATTTGTAAATTTTATTTTCAATTTAGCAATTGCATTTTGATATTTCAATATTTTAGATTTTCAATATTAAAAATGATAAAACAAAGGAAAGAAGGAAATGTAAAAAAGGAAAAATGAAAGACAGAAGAAAGGAAACTAATCAAATTGCAATGTCTGAGAAATTGCATTACCAAAAGAAAATAAATGTATTTGTTTATAGAAATAATATGGTTTGGATATGTCAGGGTGACTACTCTTTTGTCTATGAAAATCTGATGCAGAGAATTTCAGCTTTGTGCTCAATTAAAAAATTTAAAATTTCTACAGTTTCGGGAGGTTATAGCTCAGTTGTGAAGGCTTACACAACCTGAGTTCAATTTCCAGCACCAGTGAAGGAGTGAATGAGTGAATGAATACAGGGCACTAACTGTACATGCAGTACAAGAGTATATAGATATAACAGAAAAATGGCTTGCTTGCTTAGTGCAGAACATGGTAAAATGCTTCAGTATTGCAACCTCAATTTTCACTTTTTAAGATTTATGGCAACATTTCCCTTCAAAACATACTGCTGCATTCCGTTTTGGACATTTTATCAATTTTTCCCTGTAGGTTTTTTTTTTTTTTTTTTGTGGGACTGGGGTTCAAACTCACAACCTTACACTTGCCAGGCAGGCACTTGTGCCACAGAGCTATCTCCCCAGCCCCTTTCCCTGTAGGTTTTAAAGCAGATGTTGTGACTTACTTTCTGTACCAGATAGCTAGGATTTAAAAAAAAATAATTGATTGAAATGTAAGCATAGACTTCCAGTTAGAAAAAGGAAACATTAAAAATGGTTCACATTTTTCTCTTTAAACTTGCAGAACAGGAATTAGTATTTGGGCAGATATCAGTAAGTGTACTTCTAGGAGTAGTTATGAAAAATAATTGTTCATGGACATGCTAACTTGATTTTGGCACCTCATTTGTCATGTTTCCTGTATTCTTTTAAAAAGAAAAA
Organism: Myocastor coypus; assembly: GCA_004027025.1. Taxonomy (NCBI): domain Eukaryota; kingdom Metazoa; phylum Chordata; class Mammalia; order Rodentia; family Myocastoridae; genus Myocastor; species Myocastor coypus. The sequence continues at coordinate 5,064 of PVJA010006111.1, forward strand.
GAAAAAAAAATATAGCTTATAATTTTAGATAAAATTCATGCACAGGTGCTATGGGAATAATAATAGATTATTAATGAATCAGGCATCACATAGGAGTAATAATTTATTGGTATACAATTATCTGAGGTTTGTTACATGCTCACCTTAATTCACTTAGTCATTACCTTCATCCTTGATCACTGAAACATTTTCATGTTATCTTCCAAGTTTGAGAATAATTATACAACAAATTTACTTTTGTAAAAAGGTGGAAATTATTTTTCAACATGTTAAACTTACGGTGTAATTCTTTACATTCCATGGTGTGGTTCCATGAAAGTCTCCGATGAGGGAATTTTTTTGTCTATTTTACATTAACATTAAATATTACAACTGAAGAAGAGATTTTGAAATTTTAATTTAAAAATTAAATATAAATGGCCACATTACTTGTGCCACTCACATTAGACAGTGTAGCCTCATAACTGACATGATTTGAGCCTTACATCAATTTATCTAAAACTTTAGAAGTTGTTTTAATATTTGAATTCCCTAGTAAGTTAGTGTGAAGATCAATTTTCTTCAAAGTAATAAAAGTTTTACGTAATTTAATTCACCCTATAGAAGTGATAGATGGATGTAAAAAAATGAAGTTCTTCATGTGAAATGTTTAACTTTATGATTTTCTTGGTGTTTCCACAGTTTTGTAATAATTAGCCCTACTAACAGTAAGCTCCTTTAAGAAGGCATTAAATATAGTGCTTCTTGCCTAGGTTTCATAGCACAACCTGGGTCTGGCCCTAAAAGAAACAGCATGGTGAGATCCAGAGAAATTCTCTGGTCCTAGTTGAATAGTTGGAATAATTTAAAAATTCTAAGGGAACAAAAATCCTAAAGTGTAATTTATGGAATATTAAAAATTTCTCTTAGAATCAGGAGGGAATGGAAGTGCAAGCTTTTTCTGTAACAGTTAAACATTTTAAAGGAGATAACTCTTATAACATGCTTATTGATCCTCTTCCTGTTAGAACTAATTTAAAGGAAATATGGCCTGTGAGAACCAGTGCCAGGACATTGTTAGAAGCTCAGACTATTTCCTAATACAGTTTTGTATCAAAATATAGGTGCAGATACTCTGAAAAAAATGAGACTCAATGAAAGGATGAAAGTTTTTTGTAAAATAAATGAGTGAATCAGATAGATTGTATGGTACTAAGGAGCAGTGGGCTCTATTAGACTTGAATGTAGGACTTAAAGCCACATTGAAGAGGGTGTATTAGAACTGGAAAAGAAATAGCAGACTGAGAAATCAAAGTAAGATCAGTTTTACTTTTTATTAAAGCACTAATGGAGCAGCATTCCCAGAGAAGGTTGACCTTGAAATTCGCCTTTATATCTTGAAGGGACTGCCAGAAATTTGAGAGGAAAAGAATGAGATTCAAACATTTTTAGTGAATAAAATTATTTGTTCAGTGATTTTGCTTAACATAAAATTGGTGTCTACGGAGAGAATGTAACAATGGAAACTAGAATTATACATATAGTTAAAGGTCTTGTGTTTAGAAGTAAAAGCTATGTAGAAACATTCCAGGGTAAACCCTGAGGGGACCTGACTGACATTGTCAGATACAAAAGCTACATATTTTTGATAACATAGGTCTTACTTTATCTTGGTCTTAACCATCCAGCAGAAAGTCTAACCATTAAGTATAATAAGGAAAGCCATATTAATATCCTGAGTTGTAAAAGGCTCAAGTTAACAGCCCCGATAATACCAGATGAATTGATAATCCACTACTTTATGGACTATTAGATTTTTATGTACATATCCCATAGAACAGAGTGAACCATACTCTTTTCATCAAAGCATGCTCTGACCCTAAGGACTGCCCTCTGATACATAGGGCAGCATGAGTTACAAGCACAGAGCTCCTCTCATTTCTATCACTTACTGCTATTTGATAGGACTTCAATGAATGAGGAATTACATAGAATATTTTTGTTTCTGCATCAGACTGTACAAGGAAAATTATCTTTTGCAAGTTCAAAAGTAAGCAAACTATATACGTGTTACCTGATTGTTCAAATAAGTAGCCACGCCCCAAAATACCGCCAACCTACTAAGGTAGCTTGACCACCAAAAAATCCAAAAAAGTAAGGTATGAGACCGCAGAGAGTATTTTCAAAACGATCTAAGGCTCAACCATACTTACGTTATTCAAAAGTCGGCGTGAAATATAAGCAAATTAAAGGAAAATGGAAGGCACATACTTAATTCACTTATAAATATTAATGTTGTAGTAAGCACGCTAGATATTTTCAAATGTTGTTTACAGTGCCTTGTTGGAGATAAGGAAAAAGAGTAGATGCCAGTTTACATTTCCTGAAGTTTTATGAGAGGTGTTTCTTACACTGTAAAAGTGTGAATCAAAAGTCAAATCCAGTATATCTTGGTGAAAATTTATATATATATATATATATATATATATATATATATATATATGTGTTGAGAAGTTGTGTATGATTTTTTTGTGCATAGTAATACCTGTATGTAAAGAATATTCTCATGTTAATTTTATTTATTTCTTTGTATTTTAGGGAAAGGTATGCAGGGTGTTCAGGGTCTCACTAGTAGATCCCACTCATAGTGATCCACCTGTTTACAGCCTCCCAAGAGATGGGATTATAGGCCCGTGCTATCATGTCCATTCTCAGAGCACCTCATGGTGAGGCTGGCAGGGCAGGTCTGGAGATCAAATTCCAGGTCCCTGTGCTTGCTTGCAGGCACTTTAATTTGCTGAGCTTTAACTTTACTTTAAAGGGCCAACAAGGTAGCTCAGCAGGCTAAGTGCTTGCTTAGGAAAATACAAGGACTGTGGTTGATTCGTGGCTCCACACATCACACTGGCTGTGACCCCTAACACACTGAGCCAGCCCCTGAGACTGAGTGTGGGTTCCATGCCCATAATCCCAGCCCTGGGGAGGCTGAGACAAGAGGCTCACTATGAGTCTGAGCTTCATAGTGAGACCCTGTACCAAGTGCATTTAAAACAACAACAATGAAAAATTATTTATTTTAAATGTAAACTGTCATTACTAAAAAAGAATTTCCTTGTGAACTGATCTTAGGCTTAAAAATACTAATAGGGAAACAAACTCCAGCCACCTGGAAGGAGCATAGGAAAATAATTATCAAGGGTCACCTTTCAGTGGACAGACTGCTTTCATATTTTTACTCCTCCTCCTTCTTCTCCTCCTCCTCCTTCTCCTTCTTCCTCTTCATTTTTTTCTTTTGTTTGTTTATTTGGTTTTTTAAAATTTTATTTTATTAATTTTAATGAGAAAGAAATAGCAATGAGTTAGTTTCAAAATGGTTTAGAGGGACAGCTACCATAATTAATACATTATTTTCATAGCAGTTATTCAGAACAAAAGATGCAGACATAATATCTTGTCTAAATACTATTAGTACAAATCTTTTTTTCTTATTGAACTAAGAGAAAGTAGCTTTATCTCTGTCTTAGCTACTTTTTCACTACAAAATGGTCCTTCACTTATATCCCTTTTTTTCTGTTTTGTTTTGTATTTTAGTACAGTGTATTACAGGGTCTTAGTACACAGGTCAGATTTGTAATGGTCTTCCTGTTTTCAGCCCCCCAAGTGCTGGTTTTACAGGCATGTGCCACCATGCCCAGTCTCAATTGCCATCTCAGCGCTTGCCAGGTGTGAGGCTAGCACAGCACACTGGGGATCAAACTCCTGTCGCCGTGTCTGCCTAAGCAGGTGCCTTAATCTGCTGAGCTGTCTGGTTGGCCCTCTTTTTATTTCTTTGGATAGTCTTGAGATTAAAAGTCCACTCCATTACTTAATTCTTGAAAACAACAACAAAAACCCTTGCAGCTAAGATTTCCATCATTAGTATTTTGTGGTCCATTTGAGGTCTGACATCCATCCCACTGAGCTATATTTTCACTGAAGGAAAATGACCTCATTGTCCAAAGCACTCTTTTTTGGTGGAAAATTACACAGACAGGAAGCTAGAAATTCAAGTTCAAATGAATTCTCTTTTTCCCTCTACATTCAAAATGTAGATTACTTTTCACCCACCAGTGCTGAGAGAATTTTAAAACAATTCAATTTTATTAAACATGAAGGATAATGGATAAAAGAATGCTTCTCTTTCTTGGATATCTCATGCTTGTCCCAAAAGTCATTTTAACGTTCTGCCTCTATTTGAATATTATTAAGTTATATAAATATATCAAATAACGAACAACAAACATTAATCCAGTCATCAATTATTTCCAATTTGTGAAATTAGTTTTATAAAGTACTGTGAGCATGTTTCCTTGTTCTGGCTTTTCTCGTTTTACTCTGCCAGTGCCACATCATTGAATATGATGACGCTCAACCAAACTTGGAAGCATGGGATTGTTTTGGATGTTCCAGTGGAGTTGTTAAAGAAGCTCTTTGTAAAAGCAAAAATTCCACATGCACTTAGAGATTCTTTTCTATTTAGAGAGCAAATATTTTGTCCCTTAGTGAAATAAAACTCTGAGTATAGCTCAGTGATAGAGCTTGCCTAGCATTATCTTCTCAGCACTGAGAGAGAGAGACAGAGAGACAGAGAGACAGAGAGAGAGAGAGGAGGGAGGAGGGAGGAGGGAAGGAGAAAGAAAAAGAAGAGAGAAGAGGGAGGAGGGAGGTGGAGAGAGAGGCAGAGAGAGACAGAGAGATAGGAGGAGAGAGAACAAAACAAGCGGTGGACTTTCTGATAGAACAAACCATAAACCTCTCAATTATTGGCTGAGTCGGTGTGGAGTTAGATGTCATTTCCACATCACAATATCATTTAATCTAGGGTCATTTTGTGTGACAAAAAGCTAAATAATAAACTAATTATCTACCACATGGTACTTTTTGTATTTTTGCAGTGCAAAGTGCTTCCTAATCATTATGAATCATGAGAACAGCCTGAGGGTACATATACTGCGGTGTTTCACAAGCTAATTTTGGATTTACTCCTGTATGAAGAATCAAATATGGGAAAATAACACAACCTATTATGCCTAACCCAAATGGTTTGCAGTTTGGAAATCAAACGTGGATTTTGTTATATAAAGAAAAAAGCCAAATCTAATGCCTGTAATCTCAGAGCTGGAGAGACTAAGACAGGATGTCAGTGTGAGTCCATGCTGCCTAGGGAGCTCCTATATCAAATAAGTAAATGAATACATACTTATTTTAAAAAACAATAAGATGAATATATTCAAGGTGTGGGAGAGTACTGTGAGAGAAATAAATTATAAAATGTCTTTCCGTGTGATTTTTTCAGTTTTACTGTCCTCCGTATGTTTCCATCGTACCTTTTACTTGTGAACACAAGTTTTTCAGCTGGTACAATTCAATAAAATTCCATATTGTGGTGGCAGTTTGTTAAGAGTGGACCTATTGATTTTAGCTGATAGTGTTAGTTGAAGTATTGATCAATTATTAGTCCTGCTATCAATTAATGGGCAGCCAATATAAAAAAAATATTCCCTTAGTACTAGGACTGTCTAAGAATTGGCTAATAAATTATAAAATACAATTTTAATATTTGGAAACATGTACAGATAGAAACTGGCTATGCTTTTAGTTTTCAATCTTAAGTAGAGTCAGAAATGAATAAAATTTATGCTGCAGCAATATGGAAACACATACTTCAGTTTAGTAAAAATATAAATTTACAAAAATCTATTTAACTTTACATACCCTATTACAGAATTTTTTGAAATTATAATGCTATGGGAGTTTTCTATTCACTGTAACAAACTTTTGTACATAAGAGAAGGATTATAACACTATTTGACTGTTTTTAGTTTGTCATCTTTTGGGGGGGCCATATCCAAAATTTACCTGCTTTTCTAATGTCTTGAAGTGTGTTCCATACATTTTATTCTCCTAGTTTCATGATTTAAGTCTTCATAATTTACCACAGTTTTAGTCATACACTCCCTGATGCACTTTGAGTTGGTTTAATAATAAGGTGAGAGATAGGCATCACATGTGCTTCTTCTGTAGTTTGAATACTCAATTTAGTACATTTAATTAAAGAAATTGATCTTTTCCAGGATATTTTGTTTGAAACTTTACGTCATTTAGTGACAGATGCAAAAATTTTCTTCTGGCTTTTGTAGTCTGTTTCATTGATTTATGTGCTGATTTTTATACCAGTTCAGTGATGCCTTTTCAAATGTAAGTTGTAGTGTGATAATTATATCAAACTAATCTTTGATTACATAAAATTGAATTAACCTCTGTACACCAAAGGCAGTAATCAATAAAGTGTAAGAATGTCTAAAACACGACAGTAAGTACTGACAAACTATCTGCTAAAGGTTTAATATCCAACATATCTTAGGAAATGAAAATTGTAAGAGTTAATTTAAAAAGAGGCAAAAGGCCTAAAGAGAAAGTTTTCAACACATAAGAGCACAAATGGTCAGCATATATATGAAAAAGTTCTGAGTATCATTAATCATCATGAAAATGCCACCTGGGACTGGTGAGATAGCTCAGCAGTCTAAAATGAGTGCTTAGACAAGGTTAGGCAGGCTTAGGGAACCATGGTTTAATCCCTTATACCATATACTACACCAGCCTTGCCCTCTGGGCAGGCTGAGCTAGTGAAAAAAAAAAGTAAAATGCAAACTTAAGCCACCACGAAATTTAATATCAGCCTAGGTAGAACAACCATTATAGCCGGGCTTGGTGGCGCATGCCTGTAATCCCAGCACTCGGGAGGCTGAGGCAGGAGGATCAGTGTGAGTTCGAGACCAGCCTGGGTTACAAAAGGGAGCTCAAGGCCAGCCTGAACTGCATAGTGAGACCCTGTCTCAAAAAAAAAAAAAAAAAAAAAAAAAACCATTATATAAAATCAAAAAATAAAATGCTAGAATTGATTTAGTGAAGAAAGTGCACATATATTACTTGGCAGGAGTGTAAATGATTATAACTACTATTGAAAACAACACAGACTTTTGTAGGAAAATAAAGAAAAAAAATAACAAAGAAAAACTGAAACATGTGTTTGTATGTCCTAAAGAAAATGAAATCAACATATAAGGAGGTAAATGTGCTCTCATGTTTAGAACATCTGTGCTCAAAATAGTTGATATGAAATTAATAAGGTGTCGTTTAGCAATAGGTGGAGGAATAGAAGAAAATGTGCCATATATATATATATATATATATATATATATATATATATATACATACATACACATACAGTGGAATAGTACCTACTCATAAAAATAATGAAAGACTGTCACAGTAAAATAGATGGAAATAGAGAGCTTTATGCATTTGAAATAAGCAAGACAGGGGCTGGGGGAGATAGCTCTGTGGCACAAGTGCCGCCTGGCAAGTGCAAGGTCATGAGTTTGAACCCCAGTCCCACCAAAAAAAAAAAAAAAAAGAAATAAGCAAGACAAGAAAAGGTGCTGTATGTTCTCATGCATATGTGAAGCTAAAAGATAAAACAATAAATAGAACAGTGACTATTAGAGTCAGAAAAAAGAGAACAACAGAGAAAACATAGGAGAGAAGTCAGAAAAAACACAGGAATATGTTCTAGCATTCTACTGCCCAGCTCCATGACTGTAGCTCAGAGTACATTCCAATATATATTATGGAGAATGGATAGAGAGGAGGATGCAAACCCAAACATGATTGAGAGATAGAATGCTACTTTACCTGATTAGATCCATGAGCATTCTGTACATGCATTAAAAGATCACACTGTATCTTATAATTATATATGATTATTACCTGAATTTAAAAGAAAAAAGGGTATGAACAAGATTTTGGATATAAAACTTCAACCAAACATGAAACACAACAGAAAACAAGTTGCAGAAGAATTCTTTGGAAACATGAGTGGGCGTGGGCAGCTTTGGAGGAACTAGAACGTAAATATGAGGAAAAAGACAAGAGAATGTCTAAGTGTCACTGGTGGCCTTGTTGCCTAATTCTCGTAATTGTGCTTAAAAGAATTCTCATTGCAACCTGAATATTCCCATTTGTCTTTTTTTTTTTCTTTTTTTTTTTTTTTTTTTTTTGAGACAGGGTCTCACTATACAGTTGAGGCTGGTCCTGAGCTCACTTTTGTAGCCCAGGCTGGTCTCGAACTCACACCAATCCTCCTGCCTCAGCCTCCCGAGTGCTGGGATTACAAGTGTGAGCCACCACGCCCAGCCCTGTCTTGGGCTTTTTAAGAGAATCTCTGTTCTGGAATTAAACTGTACAGAAAATTCCAGGTTTACTACTTTGTGGTGGAGCACTTGTCTAGTATGCCTGAAGCCTGAGGTTCGACACAAAATACCACACACACCACATCAAGCCTTTCAAAAGAATCGGCAAAACCAAAATTGTACACCCATTAACCGTGTAAGAAAAAAATAGTCACCATAAAGAAGCTTTTATTATTGTTTGTTATTTCAATGTATCCAAAGGTAAGGAGGTAATATGATATTTACACATGTGGGTCTGATTTATTAAACTTATGTGCATATCCTCTAGTTGTATCCACTTACCTAAAAAGGCTTTAAGTTTGTCTTTCTTTATAGCTGAGTAGCTCTCCATTGTATACAAATCCTGTTTGTTTCTAAGATTTGGCTATGACAAATAGTGCTCTATAAGCACGGGTGCATATATATATATATATATATATATATATATATATATATATATATATATTACTATGGTATGATGTTTTCAGGTCTTTTGGGAAAATACCAAGAATAGGTAGATTGAATGGGATTTTCAGTCTGTTTTTTTGAGGAGTCTCCACACCAATTTCCATAGTGCTTGTACCAGTCTGCATTCCTACCAGTAGTGGAGAAAGTTTCTTCTTTCCCTACAGCCTCTCCAGCATTTGTTGTTAGTTGATTTTTTTCTGATATCCATTCTTTCTGGGGGGAGATGGTATCTCAATGTTGTTTTACTTTGCATTTCTTGAGTGGTCAGGTCTGTGGAACTTTTTCATGTATTTATTTGCCACTTGTATTTCTTCCTCTGAGATGAGTGTTTATCTCTTTTTATTTTTAATTTTTACAATTTTTTTCTTGTTTCAGAACTTTTGTTTGTTTGTTTATTTATTTATTTATTTATTTATTTATTTATTTATTTATTTATTTATTTAATGGCTGGCTCAGCTTGCCCTGAGGGCAGGGCTGGTGCAGCATGTGGTGCCAGAGATCGAACTGCGGTACCTGCAGCCGCCTAAGCTTTCCTAAACAGGCGCTTTAGACCACCGAGCCATCCTGCTAGGCCGAGTGTGTTTATCTCACATCCCCATTTGTGAACTGTGTCTTTAAATTTTGGGGTCCAAACTTTGTTTTTAGCTCTTTATACTTTTTAGATAGAATTTCAACTCCTGACCAAAATGCTTTATGCGATCCTTAAGGTTTGATCATAGGCAACTATTTTTTAAAGAGAATAACAACTACTAAAAAGAGATACAGAATTTCACTAAACAAAATTATAGGAATCTTATAATGGTTCTTATACTATATATTATATTCAAATTAGTTATTCAAGTTAGCAGATATAAGCACACAAAATTGGTCAAAAAGTAATAATAGATTTAAAAAGAGAGAGAAAACATTAGGCATTTCAACATAAATCAGCAGAACAATCATCCAAGCATATATATATATATATATATATATATATATCATCCAAGCATATGTATGTATATATATATATATATATATGTATATATATATATATATATATGGTTTCTTTTTTCCTTTCTTAGATCTCACAGGTGGACTGGATTTTCTCCGCTTTCTCCACACACCAGATTGGGTGGACCGCTGACTGCAGTCTTTGGAAAATCTTGCAGTCCAAACAGTGAATCTTGTTATCCCCTGCCCTGGCTGGCCCCTTTGATACAAACATCTGCATTCCTGTTCCAGCCCCCTTCATTTAGACATAAGAGGGCTCTGGTGAGTCTGGCTCCTATCTGCGATTTTATTTAACAACACTGATTGACTTCTGGCCTTTGGTGAGAAGTAACATAGGTTCATAAAATGTACAAATCTTTTTGCCTAGGGCTGTTTAGCACTGTGATTATTCCTGTCACCTGCACACATGTCACCTGACATTTTCTTCTTACAAGTATTGTATGCATGAGATAACTTGGAAAAGTGGAAATCATATAGTATGTCTCTTCTTGGCCTTTGTCAAATGCTATTAGTAAATAAAGGCCTGACATAAGGTCAGTTTGGTTCATTGTCCTAGCTCAGCCCCGGCAGCTCTGACAGACCTCAGTAGATATCTTCTGTCTAAGTGTGTGTGGGTTGTCCCTTTGGATTATTACAGATCGATTGTCATATAAAACACAGACATTTATTTGTCACACATTTGAAAGTTAAAAGTTTCAGCATAAGATGCTAGAAGATTTGCATCTAGTGAGGTTTCTGGTTCATAAACATCTGTCTTATTCTGTGTCATCACTAGTAGAAACATTAAGGCATATCATTTTTAAAGACCCCATCACTTACTAAAGACTCCAAATACTATCACGTTGGGTTTTAATATTTCAATACATGAACTTAGGGAAAACAAAAAAATGTTAGCCATCTTGCCTTTTTTTTTGGCAGCTATAATTACTTCATTTTATATGTAAAGGGGTCAGGACCGAAAGACTGAGCTGAGACACTCTTTCTCTGGTTTTTCATCTTACAATTTTGTTCACTAGTATCTAGTTCATTTTATACTATTCTGTGCTTTGATATTCTGCCTTGTCTATTACATTAGTGTTACTTAAAGATAGCAGCTATATCTGTTCTGTTTTCTGCCCTAAAACAGAGCATATGCATTTTTCTTGAGAAAGTCCAAATATTTGTGAAGCAAAGAAAGAAATAACCTTGTCTGAAGTGATCCAGATGTGAATTGGTAGATGGATGTTTCTAGAGCTGGCTGCCTGACATGTGCATGGCTTTTGTTGCCATGGTAGCCATCTTCATTCTGCATTTATGCTGTTGGAAGCAGCAAGAACGAATGAGTAGGGATGCATAATTTGGGGGAACAGGATTTGGAAACATTGTGATGAGTTCTCTCATTTTGTGGCAAAATTCATCATAATTTGCAACATTAAAATGAAAACGTATTTTAGTTCTATCAATCAGAATTGCAACACTGGTCTCCCTGGGCTAAATTCAGCAAATTGACGGTGCTGTTTCTTTGTGGAAGTCCTATATGAACATCTGTTTACTTCATGTTCCAGCTTTCCGTGCTTGTATTCCATGACGCATGGCATGCTCCCTCTTTCTTGCAACATGTTTTCATTTCTCTGATCATGTTTTCTAGGTGCTTCTCCTTTTCTCTGATGCAGGTATGGAGGTTTTCCCATTCTAATCACATATGTGCTAAATATGGGTTTACATTCTTAACTTAGGGTAAGCTTTTTTCTTGTCCTTTCCTTTAATCTTGGATGTAAAGGATCTCCTTTGGTATGCATTAATGCATATACATGGCAAGTGGGAGTTGGGACTTTCATATTTTTGAGATTAATTATTTGGCCTACAGCAATACATAAATCAGTAGTTCTCTAAACTTTGTTAATGTCCACATTAATATTTTTGAAATGAAGCCCTCCAAAAATCCATACTTGCTTCTCTTGAAAACCTGTTGACTTAGAAACTGAAGACAAGTTCCAGAAAATTGAGCTTAGAAGCCTAGTTGTTACTTATGTACAGTAAAGTTTGAGATAATTCTATTCTTATATATAATGAGCTTCCAATTACTCTTCAATAACAAGCACTACCACTGGATAGCAATCTCAGGAATCGCATAGGTCACTGTGCATGAGCTTATTAAGGCTGACTGTCTAAGCACTAATGTTATTATAACATTTTTCAAAGACAGCTGAAACAAATGAAAAATTCATCATGTCTTGTACTAGTTTAGACACTTTTGAAGAAAGTTTTCAAGGAAAAGGGAGATAACACATTCCATAAATTACATTTTAAATCTGTTTCAGAAGAAAATGATTTCCTGAAGCTGGTGGTGTCTAATATTATGAATTGTAATAGCTTGGAGAAACTACTTCTATGTATAATTTATCTTTGTTTTATTCTTCCCAGTTTCAAATTGCCTAGGTGTTTATTTGCATCTGTAGTGTGAGATGTCGTCACACTATGACAAGGTAGAATAAAGTGAGTAGAAAGAAGTATTTAGTGAAATGCCTTAGCTATAGTCCATCCTTGTCTTCCATATATATGTATATGTATATATATATATATATATATATATATATACATATATATATATTTTTTTTTTTCTGGAGGCCTTCAGTAGATGACTACATCTCAGACAGTACTGCTGAATGTCATATAGAGCATGTATTTTTTTCCTATATATACATACCTAGGACAAATTCAGTTTATAAAGTAGCTGTAGGAAAAATTAATAAAATTAAAAATGGTAGCTTAATAAATTGTCTTTGAGTGCTCTCTCAGAACAACTTACAATATTACGTTTTACAACTTGACATTGATATATGCCATTTATCAATACAGTTTGGGGACCCATTTTTCAAATAAAATGACTTATTTGAGCACAATTAATGTGATACTCCAACAGCAGGTCTGATAACTGAAACATCTACAGAGTTACTGGTGGGTGGGTCGCATGCACAATGTGAACATGCTGAACAAAGAATGATTCATGTACTGAAGGGCAGGGCAAGAAGGTGTGGGATGTCCTCACACTGCACAAATGACAGAATGAAACCTATGAGTTGTTTATTTCTGAAATTTTCCACTTAATATTTTTGTACCGCAGTTGTACTGTAGCACATAATTGAAACCGAGGAAAGTGAAAGCACTTTTATGGAGAGACTGCTACAAGGTACAATCACTGCTACTGAACAATTAAAAATGTTGTATCGCAAATGAGTATTACATATTCAAAATGTTGAAAACAGTATCTGCAACACATAAGTATGCATGTTTCACGAAGTGTTTATTTAGAAATATAATTAAAGTGGTTGTTATGATCTGAGTGGAATCTATTTCTTGGAAATAGTTTCTTGAAAATTTTGTTAAATATGTGTACAATGTGATGTTCAAGAGTATCCAACTAAGTGCTACTCGCTCCACTTGCATCGCTTCACTTTTACTCTGCTTTTATGATATTATAGATAAGTTTCACAAATGTACTTTTCATAGGAAAGCAGCTCCTGACAGCTGGGAACTGGCTTGGCACTAAAAGCTTGGCCTTGGAGTTATTAGCAGCCAATCTGCTTCCAACTGCAAGATCGTCATGTTCTCCTGCAGAATGAAAACAGCTTGATAAGCACTAATATTAGAAAAGGCAACCCTCTCGCTCTTGTGAATTAAGAAATTAGAGTTCGTGATGATGCTTGAACAGGGACAAGCAACAATGACAAAGCTAAAATATTGAACAACTCATTTAATGCACTCTATTGTATAAATAATAGCGATATGATTTAGTTAAAAAATAAAGATACTCAGAGAAAAGCATTATTTTCTCTAGTTACTTGTACTCTAATATGTTATGTCGTTTTTTCAAAAAGTTAAAAAGAAATTGCTCCCAGTTTTTTTGAACTGAAAGAGATGTGCAGTTATTAGTATGTACATCTAATCACTGTGTAAGATTTCTTTAGCGACCAAGAACAGTCAGAGCAAAGTTCCGAGATGGTTTTTGAACTCAGTGGAAGCCCAGCTGCTGAAGATGTCAAACACATCATTCCAAATTTTAAAGAACAACATCAGGCCGGCCACATAGTTTAGTAGACTAACGCACACGCTTATGCTGCTTCTGGCGTTCCATTCTCAGCATGCTGTGCAGGGCCCCACCTCCAGGACGCGCTGAGACTGGGTGTGGTAGCGCGTATCTGCAATGGCAGCGCTTGGGAGACTGAAAAGAGAACAATTATTATAATCTATGTAGTGACACCCTGCAGACCCTGTCCTAAATGCAGGATGAATGAATGAATGAATGAATGAATGAAGCACAGCAAGCTTCTTATGTTGTCATATTATGATAAAGGCCTATAGATGTAGTTTAAAATGTGTTTTACGATTTATTTAGAAAGCATATATTTAACTCCCACAAATATAAATGCTATGTGGATATTTTTCTCTATATAGGTCAACACATATACATATTTGAATACATTTTAATGACAGTTTTTAGTTCTGTTTTTTTCACAATGTGGTTTCATGTCTCAGTTTCCAAGACAACTTAGTCATCTCAAATTTATAAAAGTGCTGATGACATTTCCAGCTCAAAATATTTCAAGTTTCGATTATTTATTTTTCTTGGTGATTTAAAATGTTTTTCTGGGTTAACTGAATAAAATAGAGGTGTTTGGAATTTTGTTGTAAGACTTTCTCAACATCTACATAATCTCTATGTTCATGGATAGATATGCATATACATATTTAAACATGTTATATGTATTATTATATCTGGTTCTACAAATATGCCTTGGATCATTATTTTTAATTGTAAATGCTTTTGGGTGATTTAAGTGGGAATTCTGAAACAATCTAATATGAAATCCTTCTCAGCATTGTTTAGTTATTTTTGTGCTTGTTTAATATTTATCTTTTTATAAGTAGTGTATTCATTATTGGAAAAAAATTTTCATTTTTATGTCCACATCATATTCTAAGAATGAACTACCAGTTTTATTGCATTGTTTATTCTATCCTCCCTACAATTTTCTCCTCCACTGATAAAAATGTAAGTATATTCTAATATAAACTGCTAGCTATCATAGAGACCAAAATTTAAAACACCTTTATGGAAGAAATTAAGCAACATAGAGATATAGGTACAGGCAGTGGAGAAAAGTTTTAAATAATGGTTGAGTTTATCTTTCAAGCCATACTAGGAGCTAGATTATACTACCATTCCTATCACTGGGTAGAGGAATTAGGAAATCTGATTTTTCTTAATAGTGGAGCTATTTTTATTTAGTCACATTTAATTTTTGTAAAGATTAATTTTAGATTTTATAATACTGCATTGCTTTTTGTGGCTATTTGAAAGAAAACTTCCTAAGAAGACTGTACCACAAACTAAATATTCATCAGCTTCAATGCGACCAAACACACAAATCATCTGGTGCAAGTGCATGAGTTATATATGGCTTTCACAAGCTTGGATAGTGTTTAATAAGTAAGAACACCAAAATTAAACTTGCAAAGTACAAATAAATTTAAGAGTAAAAATAAATATGACAAGTAGGTTGTATAGATTTAAATTACTGGGATGTCTGATCAAACATACAGTAGATCTACTCATCATACAGGTGAGCATGGAAAGAGCAGAACAATGTGACTGTCAGATAACTTCATCATTAGACACCTAACAGTTTCTAGAGTTGATTTAGATTGGTGAACTGCTTATCATTGATTTTTTTTTCTTTTTGTGACTGGATTTCGCTATGCAGTTCAGGCTGGCCTTGAGCTCACTTTGTACCCCAGGCTGGTCTCAAACTCACACGCATCTTCCTGCCTCAGCCTCCCAAGTGCTGGTATTACAGGCTTGTGCCACCAGGCCTGGCTTATCATTGATTCGTATAACCTAAAAGTCTTTGATTCTGGTGAACAAAATTCTGACTTCAATAAGATAATAAAGAGTTACAGCTCTACAAATAATTTCAGATTTGAATTACTTCATAGCCTAAATGTACACTGAACTAAAATTATAGAATTATCTCTATAAATAGGCAAATGCTTCATACCACACTTCTCCAAAGACTTCTTAAAGCTGTATAAGATTATTTATCAATGTAGCTATACATTGGAGGAAGGGAACTCACAAGAGTGTTCAGATAATTCTGGATGCATTGCTTTCAGTTGATGACTCCAGGAGATCTAAAGCCCAACTGTGATCTATAGCCATATTAGGGGCCTATAATGGCTCTGGAATAGCTGGAATTTTGATTGGGTCCATTTTCACAGTGGATCTAGCATCCCATTGGTTCTCTCTGTGCCCACACAGCCAGTCAAAAATGCCTGGTAGGGAAGAACGACTTATGGACTTGCACAATCAAACACAGGGTTGTGGGAATTAGTTGTTAGAGTAAGCTACATGGAGTCACCAAAGCTGCCTCTCACCTACAAATATCTTACAACAAAATGTATAGCACTTTCCTTCACTAATATCAGAGATTGCTGCTAGCATTACAAAACTGAAAAACTCAAGGGTAATGATTACTACTAAATTCCCTTTGAACTTACTTATTTTATTTATGTGGAAGCCAGAGAAGTGTTTGGTGTTAGTGGTAGATTACTATAAATGTAATTGTCTTTTAATTACAGTGGCTGTTGTAGACATGCTTTCATTGCTGAAACAAGTCAACATGTCTATTGAGAAGCAATAGGTGCTTTTTTCTGGTAAATAGCTTCTGTCCATGTTTGTTGCTTAGTGATCATCAGAAGCCAGGTCCTTCCAGCTGCCAAGGTCAGCAGTGAGCCTTCTCACTTCTACTTCAGGGCTACTTCAAATTTCCAAGCTTCATTACTTTCCTCTCCCTAGAATTTCATGTTGCTCCATAATTGATATTTTCAACTAGTTTTGCCAGTGGGGACAGGATTTAATAAATATTCTGGAAGACTTTGCAAGAATCAGGTATGTCAAAGTGTGGCGAGCAACTCCCCCAAGCATTCTATAAAATTGTTTGTGCTCTATATGTGTAGGATGATATACTCCTTCAATGGGGAGAATGAGTGTTTGCAACTGGCACCATGTTTGGAGTAGAAAGGATACAATGCAGGTTGGTCCTTTTGTATAATGAAAGCATCCCCATTTGGATGGCACTTATCAAGTACCAAAAGTATCAGTTTTGACAATTTGGAATAGTGATGACACATAAAATACTCACTGGGTTCCAGAGAAATATTTTGCTACTGGGAACACAGCATTGAGAAACCATATTGACTGGAAGTATCATTGGTAGTATAAGGATGCTTCTTAGAATTTTAAGTTTCTTAAAAACTATAGCTTTGTGATAGCCTAACTCTAAGTAGACAATTATTTTATATTATTATTATAATTATTATTTTAATGCATTTCATTGTTATAGGATCTCACTACACACCTTGAACTCATGGTGATCTCCTACTTTCAGCCTCCTCAGTGCTGGGATTGCAGATGTGTGCCATCACACCTGGACTTTGTGGATGGCTTCGCCCTCCCTGGGGGCAGGGCTGACACAACATGTGTTGCCAGGGAACTGCAGTCCCTGTGCTTGCCTAAGATTGTCTAAGAAGATGTTTTAGACTGCTGAGCTATCTCACCAGCCATGATTTATATTTTGAAAAACAACTTTTGGCTTTCTGAACAGCTCTAAAAAAGATAAAATACCTGATCATTCCACATAAAGACATCTGAAATTTCATATGTAAATTCAATGTTATATGTGTCAAAGAAGTATTCACTTAGCAGTACTCCATCATCAAATACAAGTCTCAGCATCTCACTTGGCCAGAAGAAGCCAATTATTCATGGTTTTATTATATTTCTACATACATATTAAACCAAAACACTGAAGGTGTTATTTTATTACATCTATTTAAGTTGTTACTATATGAAACATTAGGAAATAAAGATTGTGTTTCCCTTTGAATCAAATAAAATTTGAAGTGCAACACAGCACAATAATGATGATGTCTTTATCCAGGACAAACAGCAGACATGCCTGCTGATCTTAGTAAAGGATTTAGGGGCTGGGGAGATAGCTCTATAGAATAAGTGCTTGCCTGGAAAGTGCAAGGGCCTGAGTTCAATCCCCAAGTCTGTAATAAATAAATAAATAAATAAATAAATAAATAAATAAATAAAGGGTTTAGATTTCTTCAATTTAGAGCTTCTATCATCAAACAATATGTAGCATACAGAGCCATCATCTAATAACTTTTTAACTACTGTGTCCTAGTTGGGAGTCAGAGACACAATACAAATGGTAAAGCTCTGACTTTTTTTTTATTTTTGTGAATAATAACTTTTTACTCAATACCCAGGATTCTGAATTCTTTCTCTAACATCTCTGGGCAAGTGGCTACATAGCTTGTTTTCAACTAAAGAAATATTTCAGATTTCACAGTTACTGAAATCTCTGCAAGGAGGAATAAAGGGCTGACAGAGATGTGATTTTTTTTTTTTTCAGGAAGATGGGTGAAGGTCTTGTGAGATAATTTTCCAGATCTGAATATTCTTAACTGAAGTTGCTTGGGAAGGTTCTCATTGAAGTGGTGGTTACACAGGAGTGGTATGTATCTTAGTTACTCTTCACTCGTTGCTGGGACAAACACTCAGCGCGCAAAATGAAGGAAGGAAAGGTTTATCTAACTCACAGTTACTGGAGGTTTCAGCTCATTCAGCTGGCCAAAGGCTGAGTGGAACAGAGCAGAGAGCATCTAATTCATGGTGGCAGAACAGCAACAATAACGACAGAGGGAACCAACCAACCAGGGGAGCAGAGAGCAACAGCTACAGCTGAGTCTGTCTCTCTGTTGCTCTTTATATTCCAATTAGGATCTCTGCCTTAGGATATCACCCCTAGACCACACCCATGGTCCCAGCCATACTCAGACCAATAATCCCATCAGTTTTAAAATACATAATCCCAGGGATCATGGATCAAGTCGCAAACTCTGGGTCAGTACTAAATCACATAATCCCAGTGGCTCATGAGTCAAGTCTCAATCTATAGAAGTCCCTGCCCCATGACTGAATGAGGCTTTGGGGGGACAACTAGACATAAACCATAACAGTACACCAAGCCCTCCACTCAAATATTTAAATGATAAAACATGAGAGATAGGGTTAAAACAAGCCACTACACTTGTGTGTTAGATTTTCTCATTTTAAGCAGGGGAAGAAGGTATGTCATAATAAGTCAGCAAGTGTTATAGACTTAGACTACAGACAAAATGACCACAGGCACTAAATCAAGTCCTGAAAGTAAGTACATATGGTGCTACTATGGAGGGTAGAACTCTAAATGGACAGAAAACTAGATGTTTTGACAGAGTGGCTCTCGCAGCAGCAGTCAACCAAGGTTAAATTCAATCACCTTGGCTCTGCCTGTAGAATGGCTGTCTTACTCCACATCCATATCATTTCATCCCACTTTGCCCCGGTGAGGGACATATTAAGTACAAAAAAATGTTTACAGATTATCTGCTCTTAGGTGTACTAGCTAAAGAGATATCATATTATGCCAAACCATGCTTTTGCTACTATTTTTATTTAGAATTTATGTATCGATATCTTCTAAATAAATTATATGGATGGATGCCAAGTGAGATTTGTTCTGTGTCAATATAGCTCAAATGAAATTATGCTTCCCAGAATTTCTTTCCTGGCGTGTTGCTTGCTTAGGATTTGTCAAGAGAAAAAGACTGTACAATGTTTGGAAAATGAAAAATTAAACAGTTGCCATTTTCATGATTAGAAGTCAGCACAGATTCGGAGGCTCACAGGGCCGCACCAGCAGCCATGCCTGGGCGTTTCCTGCTAGTCCTACCAGTGGGTCCTTCAGAAGGCATCCTTTTCTCTAGGGCAGTCAGGTCATTGATTATGGACACTTGGATATGGTGAGAGAGACCAGCCCAGGGTTCAGTGTATCTTCGTGGGCAGCAGCTTGTATTCCTGATGCTGGTTTGTCCTCAGTCTTTCACACATCTTTTACTGTCTCCCTTCTTAACTGCCCGTCTCCTGCAGCAGGTGCTGTCCTGTGGTACCCCAGAATAACTGCAAGCTGTTATCCCTATAACATCTGCCTACCCTCGCTCCCTGAGGGCAAACCCACGTAGTCCTCTTCTTACTTGATATCAATTCCGTGACTTTACTCTTCTCATTAAGTGCTGACTAATAACAGAGTGAGATAAAACAAGATGGTGATAGATACATTTTGCCTTTAGAGAAATATGGGGAAAATCCTAGTAAATTAGAAATGAAAACAAAAATTTCTTTAATTTATTGCAGTGCATTTCTAACTGGCCTCCAAATTTCAATTAACACTGAAAACTTTAAAAGTGTTCATCTTGAGATCAGAAATGAAACAAGTGAAGCCAGGGAGGAGGATCACTGTGAGTTCCATGCCAGCATGGGCTACATTGTGGGACTCTCTCTCAAAGCAAAGCAAAACAAAAAAGTGAATAAAAAAAAGCAGGCCTATGATTTGTGCTTCTCTTTGCCGTATTAAAATAAAAAAGCAGCTTAGTTTAGATAATAAAATAACAATATAAATTAAAAGAATTGGAAAAAGTGAAAGGAATTTTTTTTTTTTTTTTTTTTTTTTTCTGTCTTTTTGAGACAGGGTCTCGCTATGCAGTTGAGGCTGACCTTGAGGTCACTTTTGTAGCCCAGGCTGGTCTCAAACTCGCACCAATCCTCCTGCCTCAGCCTCCCAAGTGCTGGGATTACAGGCGTGAGCCACCACGCCCGGCTTATGAATGGAATTTTGAAATGTTTAATTCAACAATGAGAGAACAAGTTTAATTCCTTTAATACTGTAATGGTTGATACACTCTGTCAACTTGAGAAGTTTAGAAGTTTAAGTGACTCAGCAGAGAGCCAGGATTCTTATTTTGTAAACCTCCTCATCCTGTGCAAAAGGAGGGCGTGGACACTGTGTGAGCTCTACACCCCCAGCCATAGAGTAGCTGGTGCATAATATAAGGAGGGAAGCGAGGCTAGGTGGAAGCTGCAGCTGCTGCCTTTGCCTTTGAACTGCTGCCCTCTGCCGTATGTCCCGTTGCCTGGGAGCCAGCCAAGTGTGGACTGAAACACGCACAGACTGTGAGCTAAGCAATCCTTTCTTTCCTTCCTTTTGGGTGTTGGGTGTTTTGTTCCAACAATGAGTAAAAAGTAACTGAGACAAACACTTTAAATAATGATAACAAAATTTCAAAGAAATGCTCTGTAGTTTCTGCTCTAGTGACTCATTGTTACAAATGTTGAATATTATGTAAAGTGAAATACTGACAGATTGTACTTAAATCAGGCTAACAAATGGCTGTAAGTGTATCTTTAAATGAGTTACTACATCAAGAAATAGTTTCTTATGAAATAAATATGAACATTTTTCAAAGTCATTTACAGTAAAATTATCTAACATGTGCTTCACATATATAATTCATATAAAACTTGAATTTTTTGTATTTAATATAGCCAGGAATATCTTATAAGCTCAATTTTCATCTCTATTATCTATACTATTGGTATTCTAATTCTTAGAGAATGTATAGTTTGCATTAATATGTTCTGGTTTTTACAGCCGGATATTTTACTGTCAAGTGAATCATTTTATCTCCATGTTCTATGTCTTGTTTAGTAATGTTGGTTACTTTTGTACACACGGAGTTATGTTTATAGCTACACATAAGGTAAAAATAAACCCAAGCAATTAATCCAAATTGTGCATACTTACAGACATACAATTTTCCTTAATGATAGAGAAAATTACTGAATAAACAATAATCATAAACATATGTATGCCAAAGGAAACATCCTAGTCCAACTAGAAAAGGATCTAATCAAGGTTTAGCAAGCTTTGCACAATCTGTACAAAATAAAATATAGTTTTAACAAAAAAAGGCAAAAAAAGACGGATCCTTTTTTTTCTTGCTTTCTTTGTTTTTAAATACATTTGGTACATTTAAACCCCTAGAGATTCTCCTGTTTTCAGCCTCCCCAGGGCTGTGATTACAACACTGAACATGGCAGCTGGCTCATCACACCAGGGGGTGGTGCTGGTGTAGCATGTGGTGCCAGGGAGCAAACTCCAGTCCCTATACTGCCTAAACAGGTGCTTAGTCCCCTGAGCTATCTCGCCAGCCTGAACATAGATCCTATTTGTACATGAATAGATGTTAATCTTTGAGAAGTAAATGAATGTTTTCAAAGACCCCCTTGTCTATAACTCAAATAATTTGCAAGTAAGAATAATCAGAAGTGGAAAGGTTGCAAGAAAAGTTGAAAGTGCATGTGTGTGGCGAAGAATGGCCACCTTTTGTTTTCTCTGACTCAGAGGACTCATCTGAGTTGAATCTTAGAGGCCCACCCGTGGAGCAGCTCTAAAACTGACATGCTTCACTGAAGATAACTAAGTACTAGCCCAGATATAAAAAGAAAACAGTAAAAAAGGACAGAAAATAAAGATTAAGGGTTGAGGAATTTATCTTTAGCCTGATTGTTTATATAAGTGAAAAAATAGACTTTCACACAGTAAATTTGTTATAAAATAAAGAAGCATAATTCACACCAAAATTTTCCCCAGGTTATAATTCTACATTGTCCCAGTTCCTTCTAAAATATCCTCTGATTTAAATTTACAAATACCATAAAGCTGTATACTTAAGAACATATTACAAGAGAAATATTAACTTATAGCTTGCTAAAATTCAAGAAGTAATTTCTACCCACATGGATAAAAGTTCATAGTCAATTCAAAACTACCTGTAATGTAGAACAGGTTCAGTGAAGTAAGTGCGATGATATATTAGCATATAAAATTGTCTTCTTCTGTATAGTGGTTAATATATAAAATTATTCACCTTTTTCAAGTAGCATTTTGGGGTATGTGTATTAAACAAGTGTTTGGTGATTTTGATACAAAAGAATCACTTTTGGATCTTATTAAAATTTTATTGCATTCCTGTTAGAGATATGGTTATAATCAGTTTGCAAACATCGTAAGGCTTTTTGTGTTTAGTACAGTGTCCACAGGATCACACTACATAGATATGACTTGTGCTGATGATTCTTGTTTTTCAGCCTCCCAAGTGCTGGGATTACTGGTGCGTGCCACGATGCCCAGTCTCATGCTACCACGTCCAGTCTTGTGCCACCACATCAAGTCTCAGTTGCCCTCTCAGCATGCCCCCAGGGACTGGGCTGGCACAGTAGGCCAGAAATCAAACCCCTGGACCCTAAGTCTGTGTAAGCAGGCTCTCTAATTCTCTGAGATATGTGGTTGACCACATAAGACTTTTTAAAAATATTTTGTATGAGTTAACAATATAAATATTAGAATAAATTTTATTACTTTTAATAAGAAATGACAATGTCTAGCTGGGTGTGGTGGTGCACACTTGTAATCCCAGCTCTTGAGAGGCTGAGATAGGAGGATCGGTGTGGGTTCAAGACCAGCCTGGGTCACAGAAGTGAGCTCCAGGCCAGCCTGAACTACACACTGAGACCCTGTCTCAAAAAGACAAAAACAAACAAACAAACAACAACAAGAACAATATGACAGTTTCAAAACACATGAGTAGTACATTGCCAATAATTGATATAATGCATATTGTTGTCCTCATAGTAGTTATACAGAACATAGGATGTAGACGTGATAATTTTTTTAATCATTACTGCTACAAAAAATTTCTTCCCATTGAATTAAGAGAAAGCAGCTGTATACATAGTCCAATGTTACAGTAGGTTACTGGCAAAATTGACAATGTTGGAAGTCGTTGATTTAAGCCTTCTGCAGCTCAGCATACTAATCTAACTGTATGTCTTATGCTTCGTGGTTAAACTTTTCTTCTGGGTGGTTTAGAGTAAGTTTATACGACCTGTACAACAAAGTATGGCACTTTTGTATCTATCGAGGTCAGTCAAATCCCCTCAGGATTTAATTAGGAACTATGTCCGGTGCTTTGTAGAGCTGTTGTCAGTGTCAACCTTCTGGATGAGTCATGGCCATTACTTGACCAGTTTGCTCTCTGTGAAAGCCTGAGAGGATATTTTCTCTCTAGGTGACCCTCCTTAAGCACACTATACATTGTCAATCCCTTTCCTCTGTGGCCCCATAATCTCCTTGAACAGAAAATTTGGGAAACCACTGAGTTATAGGATGTTGTAATACAGGTTCTCTTATGTCCTGAGTCCTCGCTGACCTAGAAGGGCTAGGGCCAAAATATTAGCTATCCTTGTAGTCCATTTTTTCTTTAATTTTTCATCTGTAAACTTGCATTTTTAACCCTCCTGAAGAGAAGCTTTGTGATACTATTACTCTATAACATAGGTACTTGAGCTTAGCATTGCTGTCTTTCTGAGTATCAGACATTTTAGTCTTAACTTAGAATTGGCATTTTCTATCAATCATTGATGTTCTAATAAGTCTCTATAGAATGTGATAAAATCAGTTACACATTTTTACACAGATATTTAGAGATCCAAGGATGTACAAAATTATAGCCTGTCAATGCTATGGCATTTTTCCTAATCTCTTACTCTCATTTAATATCCTTTTTTGTTTTCTTGTAAACCAACCATTTACTTGAGAGTATAGCAGTAAATGAAATTACATGACATTTGATCAGCCTTGAGTATGACTAATTCTCTCTTCCTTTTATTTGCTCATAGTTACATTTTATAAACAAATAGATCTTAGGGAAATTATTAACCGATGCACGGCAATTATACTGATTGACCAGAATGCTACACCTGTAAATTCCATTTTATAAATGGATCACAACAATTTAGATTTATAATTATCCAGATTCAAAACACTGTATTATCCTCTACAATGTTAATCATGACCTCTTTGCCCCTGAGCTAAATCTCTGGCCAAACATTAAACTTATTTTGGGGGGATATTGGGATCAAACTCAGGACCCTTTTGTACTTTCCGTGCGGGTGCTGTGTGCTGAACTATGTACCCTCCTCCCATGTTCTTTAGTAACTGAAAAATATTTCTCCAGTTTTACCCATTATCTCTCAAGAAAATACAGAATATTAGGCCTGTGGCATAATAAGTGTGGCAAATATCACTAGGAGATTCTTTAAGATAAATAAAATGGATGTACGAAATTTGCTACTGATCTAATAAAATTTTATTTGATAACATATCAATGACACCTGTCCTAGCTACATAGTTTCTCAATTCTTGGCTGCTCACACTAAATGTAATCTATTTCAAAGTATATTTTCACTTTTTTTCCTGGTAAATTAATGTAGACAATTATTGGAAAATGAGCAATGCATCTGTTACAAATGTGGTATTTTTTAAAAAAAGTTTACATCATTTGACAGTAAAGAAAATTCTGTGCAGGACCACTCTCCTGTGAGAGTGATTCATCTATCAATGGTATAACTTAGTAAAAAATAGATTTTTTGATAAGTTTTGGAAATTGGTAACAAAGGGTTACAATAAATGACAGTAATGGGAACAGTGCTCAATAGTTAAAGAAAAAAAGTGATAAATATTTAAATTGTATCAAATTGAAAATAAACTAATTTGCACTCATTATTTAAGTGATTATATTAAAAATAAAGAATCAAATATACAGTACAGACAATTGTTCCTAAGATGAGATGTATAACCAAAATTTGTAGTGGGATTTGTGTTCTGGGTAAACAACCCCTTATCAGTTGAGCATGTAAAGAATGGCTCCTCTTATTCTGGCAAATGATTTTTCATTTTTGTTTCCTTTTCCATGAGAATTTTTTAGTATAACATACTTTGATTCATAAAGTTTTGTTTTGTTGCTTCTGGTACAAAAGTTAAAACATCAATGTTTTGAAATGCTTTTCCTATATAGTTTTCTAGCAGCTTCAAAAATTCATATCTTACATTTAAGTGTTTCAATAGGATGACAGAGACTTTTCAGTCTTCTGAAACTGGATATTCAGTTTTGCTAGTACTGTTTATTGAGGAGACTGTCCTTTCACAATTTGTGTTTTGGTGCTTAAATTAAAATTATTTAGGGGCTGGGGAGATAGCTCGGCCATCTGAGGACCTGCCAGGCAAGAGAAAGAACTAGAGTTTGTTTCCCAGTACTGCATGTCATGCCAGTCCTGTGCCTTGTGGGCCACTGAAACCAGCTGTGGTGGTGCAAACCTGTAATCCCAGCACTGGGAAGGCTCAGACAGGAGGATCACTATGAGTCCATGCTGTGTAGTGAGAACCTCTACCAAATAAGCAAACAAACAAACAAACAAATCAGCAATCTCTTTTAGCTGTAAATGCATTTAAAAAAATCTTTTTGAGACAGGTTTTCACTATGTATTTTGGGCTGGCCTTACACGCACTTTCTAGTCCAGGTTCACCTTGAACTCCCAGCAAACCTTCTCGCTGAGCCTCTCAAGTTCTGGAGTTTCAGGTGTGTGTCACCATGCCTGGCTATCATGAATGAGTTCTAAAATCTCTACTGAATTCCATGCTCTGTGTCTGGTTTTATATCACTGTCATGCTGCTTTGCTTATGACTGGGTAGTATGCCTTGAAATCCAGTATCGCTTTGTTCTTTCTGTTCAAGATTGCATATTTAAGGTCTCTTCTGCATGTATTTGAAGCAATGGACCATTTCTTCCAAGTTTTAGATTTTTTCTTTCTTTTTTTGCTTGTTCTCTGAAGGATATCATTGGTATTTTGAAGGAAGTAGCACTGAGTCAGTAAATCTCAAATAAGTAATTGATATCATGGCATGTAAGAGGTAAAAAATTTCGAGGAAAACAAGTTGAAAACTAGGTAAATTGTCTAACTAGAATTTCCTCAAAAAGAAGCAGTAGAGGGTTTTTCTTTTATGAATTGTGCTACTATAAAAATTGGATAAAGGAAATATAGTTATCGTCACATAATTGAATGGTTATTGGCTATAGAGAAGGACAAAGTTGACACAGTTGTAGACAAATGGATGTACTTGGAAAATATAGTGTTGACAGAAATAAGTCGGATGCACAAGCAGATATCATATAGTATCTCTCGTTTGAGTAAGGCAAAGTACAAGCACTGGATGGATAGCAAGGAGATAAAGAAACTGATCTTCTGCAGGAGGGAAAGGAGTAGGTAAGAGAAGAAATGAGTAGAATGAAAGTGAATATAAACATTACAACATATGTCATAAAAGGAGACAAAATTAATAATATCAACAGGAATGAAAATGGGCAAAGGTGATTTTAGAGGAGAGAGGGAAATGGCAAGCAAAAAGGCAGGAGATTAAAATTTAAAAATAAATCTACTGGTAGTATGTAGTTTTATCTCTGCAACATGATTGTAAACTGCGAGCTCTGCAAAGTTGTACTAATAAAAATAAATAAATAACTCCCAATGGTCAACAATTACAAGAAAACATGTTTAGCAATTATCAGAGTAATACAAACTAGAGCTACAAAGAGATGTCATCTCACTCCAGATAGAATGACCATATCTGTATATCTATGCAACTGTTTGCTTTAGTCAGTTGATTTACATACATTATGGGGATGTGAACATGTAGGAGTGTTCACGCTCTCTTGGTGAGGATGTAATTAGCACAGTCGTTATAGAAAACAATAGTGAAGTGTCTGAAAATCTAACAATATATCTAGCGTAAGACCCAGCTAACACATTGTTGTATTTTTCCAAAGTACATTAAATCACAATGCCAAAGAAATAGTGCACATGTGCAGTGCCCACATGTATATTGTGGTACCATTTACATAGCTGCCAAGTGGAGACAATATATGTGTTCATCAACATTTGAGTGGATAAAAATATGGTTTACAACAACAGTAAATATTACTGAGCCATTTTAAAGAATAAAATCATTTTACTTACAACAGAAATGATGGAACTGGAAGACATTATTTGAAGTGGCATAAGCTAGACACAGAAAAATAAACAACACTTGTTGTCACTTACATGTGAAAGCTAAAGCAACTGAACCTCAGTGAAGACTAGTGATTGGTAGAGATTTGGAATGGGCTAGGCAGAGAAGGGGTTTTTAAGTGACCTTTATATGCATTGATGGGTGTGCACAAGGTGCTTATATTACAGTGTCACACCAAAGCCTCCTTTTCTTCTTTGAAAATCTCTACCTTTTCTAATTTTCTAAACTGTTTAATTATTTCATACATTTGATTTTACAATTTCAATTGTAGTTTTTCCTTGGTAATAATTTCAAATTTATGTTTCTGAAATGAAGAACGATGTAGGCATATTTATTTATTTATTTATTTATTTATTTATTTGTGGAACTGGGGATGGAACTCAAGACCATGCACTTGCCAGGCAGGCACTTGTGCCCCTGAGCTATTTCCCTGGGCCTGAAGGCATATTTTTAGTGGAATAAATTTAAATATGAAGTTAAAGTATAAACAGAATACAAAACAAAGAATTATACAAAGAAAATATAGTGAAAGTACCCAGAAAGAATTTTTAAATAATATGTAAGTTGGTTGTGTTGCTTTTAAAGGAAGAGTATTATTTTTTGAATGTACTATTTAGACCTGAAAACATTCTTTCCTAAGACATTATTATTTTAATGGCAATTATTTTTTTTCAGTTTTCCACATAGATAATCCTTAGTGATTTTATCATGTAAAATAAAGTAGTACATAGTAAATATGTATCTCTATTACTTTCTCTCCCTGCTGGGATGAAATATTAGATGTCCAAATTAAGGAAGGAAGGTTTTTAGCTCACAGTTAGTAGAGGTTTCAGTCCATACTTGGCTGGCTCCAAGGCAGAGTAGCACATGGAAAAGAGCAGTCATAAACCGGGCGTGGTGGCGCGCGCCTGTAATCCCAGCACTCGGGAGGCTGAGGCAGGAGGATTGGTGAGAATTGGAGACCAGCCTGGGCTACAAAAATGAGCTCAAGGCCAGCCTGAACTTTACAGCGAGACCCTGTCTCAAAAAGACAAGAAAAAAAAAAAAAAAGAGCAGTCATTCATGGAAGTGGAAAACAGCAAAGAGCACAGGGTGTAGCAGTGGCCGTGGCTGCTAGTAAGCCTTTCTCCCCTCCTCTTATTCTATTGAGGCTATCCACCCCAGGGTGGGTATAGTACTCACACCTGTAATACTAGTATTGGATCATGAATTAATCACAAATTCTGGAAATGGCCCCATGGCTGCATGAGGTTTGGGGGGAACAACTAGACACAGACCATGACCATAATATATTGACACTGAGTCTTCAAGATGTATGGCCTTTGACTTTTACTTTAAGTGTATATTCAAGAGGCCCAGTGAAGACATCTGTGTGAGTTGGCAATTCCAGAAAAGAGCACACATAATTAAACATTTCATTAATCACTTGCCAAAAATAAATTTTGTAGACAGTGAGAAATTTCAAAATTAAATGTAAATATTTAAATGATAGCTTATTGTAATTTAGATTAACAATTTCTTAATGTCCACTATATTAAATACTCACTGTGAGAATAGATATTGTCCTAATTCCAGTATCTCTGAAATTTCTCAGATTGCAAAGTTATATACATTAGCAATAGATTTTACTTTAACTGAACTTTTAGCTATATGGCAGTTGCAGAAGCAAAACTATCTTCTGACTAGTGGGATTTAAACAATGAAATGAAATCCCTTACTCTAACACTACTTTGTTTGCAATCTTTGCTCTTTGAGATGTTGGCTAAATGTAGCAGCTCTTTCAGAGCTATTTTTACTTCTTAAATTCCATGGTAAAAAATTCTCTTCACCTTACTAAGGGTTTCTCACACAAATTACCCTAAAGTAAGATCTATCTATAGGTAATTACCCAAAGCACATAAAATGATAAATTTGAGTGAATAAAATTAAGCAACACAAAAGTTTTCAAAGAATTAAATAGGAAAAGGGAAAAGAAGAAAAAAACAAAATAAATTTGATTGGTTTAGTTTTGAGCTTTCAATCCATTATTCTAGATAAACAACTGTTTGTTATCTAAAAAAATAAACACACTTATGTTTATTCAATGTCTAAATTATTCCCGTGGTCCTAAATTATTCAGACTCTACAAAAATATGAAAGAAAATTTAAGTTTAATATGATAAAAATCACCATTTGTGTTGAAAATTTATATTTATAATTAAAGTCTACTAAAATATATTATCAATTTTATTTTTTAATTTTTTGTATCATTATTATGATGGCTGAAATTTTAGTTTTTAAACATTGTTTAACATTGTTTTATTTTCAAGCAATAAGAAATAGTAAAACAAAAAGAAAAGAAAAGAAATGAAATGATACAGAATTTCTCTAAACAAAATAATGGGATTTCTACAATGGTTGTTATATTGCATATTGTTGTCTTCAAATTTGTTATTCAGATATAAGCATATGAAAGTGGTTTAAAAACTTAAAAAGAAAAAAATTAATTATGTATTAACTGTTTCTTTCATTAGGTAGAGATCTTGCGTGAATTTTAATTAGAAGTTTTTCATTTGAGTTCACAAATCAATTCAAATGTCTAAAATAGAAGCTGAATTCTAAAATTTCTGTTTTGTGTAAATGAATCAGTAGCAACATGACCTTTTTTTGTATTATTCATTCAATTTTATTTTACCTAGTATTTTGTAATTATGAAGAACTGGTGTGGTGATTATAACTGCTTAATTTTCATGCCATAATTGTGGGATGATAATGTTTAAGTATTTTAATATATTTTAATAATTGTATGTTTTTCAATATATGTCTATGAATAGTTTTCAAAACATTTTTATTTCTTTCACCACATAAACTATTCAATAGTTTTCCATTGCCACAAATATTCTGTTAGTCATAAGTTTGATTATAACTTATTAGTTTGCTGTTATTCTTGATATATGAAAATTTGGATAGCAAGATCAACTGAGTACTACATATAATTTCAAATGAGGTTGTACATTTTATTGTCAAGAGCACAAGTTGTCTCATAATGTTGACACAGCAAAGAGGTCCATGGCAGGTTTTTGCTCAAAGACCTAAGTTAAATTGTTTAATCTTGTTAGATGCTATCTAGTGTGATAAAACACAAAATGCAATACATCAGACCATCATGCTTGATGAAGTTTTCACTTCAGTGTTCAAAACTCCGCAATCCTAAAGGTGGCCACAGTTTCAAATACGGGTATGTCTTTAAAACTAATTTCTCGGATAAAATAATTTCAGAGGATAACTATTATAAAGCTGAAATTTTTCTGACTCTAACTATTTTCAAAGTTAATATGAAAGATCTGAGGAACAAGCTGAGATTTTTCCCAACAGGTATTACCTAAACCGAGGATTAACACAGTGCTGCACTGAGCCCATCAGAGACGCATAGATCAGTATTTGTTTTCAATCAATTGTTAATAACACTCTTTAACTGAAAAAATGATTTGATACATTTATAAGGAACTGTTTTGAATAAATTCACAGACTAAAACTTTATTTTAAAATATCTCTATTTTTTTTAAATTTTTTTTTTTAAATTTTATTTATTTCTTGTTTCAGAACCTTTGTTTGTTTATTCATTCATTTTTATGGCCGGCTCAGCCCGCCCTGAGGGCAGGGCTGGCGCAGCATGTGGTGCCCGGGGATTGAACCATGGTCCCTGAAGCCGCCCAAGCTTTCCCAAGCAGGCGCTTTACACCACTGAGCCATTCCACCGGGCCCTAAATATCTCTATTTTGAAAGGTGAATTATACACAGAATCCTTTCACAGGCAGCACCAAAATATCCCATATATCTTCCTAATATTACTTACCATTAATGCCTTCTATAACCATGGTAAATATTTTGCTTACAATTTTTGGTATCTAAGTAATTAACATTTATATGGCCATATTAACACTCATAGGCTTGCCTCAGAGTTCATCATTTTTTCAACATTGCCTTTATTCCATCTTAATATCAAATTCAAGATACTATATCACACTTAGTTATTAAGTGTTAATCTCCTCCCTTTCACACTCTAATCATTCATGCCACACTCAACATGATCCTGCCTTTATGACTAGATACTGTGTATTGCCCACAGGAACTATATCCCTTAATCCAGTTACTTTTCAAAAGCCCTGTGCATGAGTGCAAGAAGCTTTGGAAGCCATGGGCTATTTAAACCATAAAAATATCTTACCAGGAGGTTTGTGATATAAACCTGACTTATTAATAAGGATGTATAATCTTGATCACCTACTTAGAGAACCATCCTTTTAAGTACAGTTTGTTTCAATGAAGACAATATGTGTTTTATATAATTCAATAATATAAATAGCATTTGGTGAAAATCAGCATGATAATTCAGAAAATGATAACTCTTTACTGTTAATGCGTTATGATAACCAGTGAAAACATTCAAATTATTGTCTGTTAAAGTCTGATACTTAAGATATATTTTCCTGAATTATGTCTTTGTAAATTTGAAATGTTTCTATGAGTCATTGAATTTTGTTCAGAAAACATGAAAGTAAAACATTATGAATTTGTTATTTTTTTATCTGCCCAGTTAACTAAAGTACTAGATTTACTATTATCCACGGTCTGTAAAACCTGTGGATTCTAAGAGCAGGAAGTGTGTGCTAAGCTGGTGATGATCCACACACTGCTCCTACTTCTTTAGTCTCATCTTACGGAGCTGTACATTTACCAAGGATTTTACTCATTGGCTACAGTATGAGTTCATGTTATTGAATATGCTGCCATTTGAATTAACTAAATATTAAATACAAGAGGCCTCATACTAAAAAAAGTTAATATAAGCAAACTTAAAAATATCTTCAAATTTAATGTGGATAATCCACATTAAATGAGGAAATGACTTGTAAATTTTTGAGTAATTAACTTATAAGAATTGTAAGACATACTTAAGCTGTAGTTTTAAAGAAAACATAGAAGAGCTAGGGAGGTCACTCAGCAGCCTAAGTACCTGCCTGGCAAGCGCAAGGTTGATCCCCTGTCCACACCACCACCACACACAGAAAGAAGGAAAGAAAGAAAGAAAGAAAGAAAGAAAGAAAGAAAGAAAGAAAGAAAGAAAGAAAGAAAGAAAAGAAACTAACTCCTGCTTAGACAGATGCAAGGCTAGGAGTTTGATCCCCAGCATTCAATGCCAGCCCCACCCCAGGAGTGCGCTGAGATGGCAATTGAGACTGGGCAAGATGGTGCACGCCTGTAATCGCAGCTCATGGGAGGCTGAATTCTGCAAGTTCAATCTAGTAGTGAGACACTGTAGACCCTGTCCTAAAATACAATAAATAAATAAATAAATAAATAAATTAATTAATTAATATTGTAAGACACACAGCAGTTATTAATAACTGAAAGTATCTTCTGGCCATGCTTCTTTAATTGCTGTAAGGTCAGTCAGCCTCCCCACTTCCAGTCCAGTCTTGTTAAATGATATAGGTATCTCTGCACAACCAATTGGTGTGGAAGATTGAGAAGGAACTCATGCTTAATGTGGAGTAACACATAAATAATTCACATAAGCCAAATTCAGTGTTGATATTCTTATTCTCCAAATAAACAAGGAACTATGTAAATATCTGCATTGCTTAGGTTATTTTTGTTGTTGTTTTGTCTTGCTCTTGGATGAGGCTTTGCTATGCTGCTGTGCTGAACTCTAACTTCAGAGTCTCCTGCCTCAGACTTCTAAATAACTAAGAGTGCATATGTGTATCAAGCGCAGCTCTTCTTTGTTTTGCATGTCTTCCATTTTGAGGATAGTTGCAGTTTAATATGGAGGGGTGGAGGTCTGTGTAATCATTTCAATTGATATTATCAATATTTATTAAGAACATTTAAGTATTTATTATTGTACCTATAGCTTTAGTTCATTCTTATTCTGAAAGAAAAGTTGAAATATCTGTATCTTTAAATCACAATATGTATGACCTCTTCTAAATTTTAAATTGTACTTATCTATATCTTTTATAGTATTCGTCTGTACTACCTGACACATGACCAAAATCTCTGAAATGTAATGATGCTCTTTGGCCCCAAATGAAAATTCTAAGCACAATTTAAATAAAATTACACTGTCACAGATTTGATGGGTCTATTTTCTTTTGGATGTTATTGTCTTTCAGACAATAAATACATTTGAAATGCAATATACTGTAAGCATTTAAACTCGCAAGTCAAGATATTGAGTGTAGATATTCAGATATAAACGTCAGGGTAAAATGAAAGGTATTGTCCTAAATAAAACAGCAGATATATGTGAATATATGTCGTGTAGAAAATCTGTTATCTTCCCTGGAAAGTGTTTATATATCCAATATAGTCAAGAATCACAAGAGAAAGAAAATATAGAAAGGAAGGTAACAAGACAAATACCATTTGTTTATTATGGTAGATTTCCAGCTGATGGTCAAACTATAACCTCCACTGAACTGAGCCAGCTTGATGCTGGATGTGGGAGACTTAGCTGAGGGTTGTTCTTGGAAGCATGAGAAGCATAACTGCAGAAGTAGAGAAGTTGTTAGAGAGTTGTTGGTTCTCCTGGAGGAGCTTGTCATGCTAGCTTCCCTGTGACTGGTTTCCCCATTTGGTACTAGACTTAATCAATTCTACCTGAGCAATGCTGCTTACAATCTCATTGGCTGACCACAGGTCTGTCCTACCTCATGCCCACCTAAGTGAGTTTTCATGTTCTCCACCACCTTTGACCTGCCTCACTGCATGGTTTTACACTAGAAAAGTGCCTGAAAGATACAACTTCTTAGGGACAACCTGCTCAGGTGCCCCTTCTGTCTCTCTCTCAGACAGGAGCTTTCTTTCCTCCAATAAAAAGATATTCTGCTCATAAAAAAGAGAATGCAGTTGTTCTCAATGTCAAAGTAGCTGAGGGACCTTGCCCCTGAGATTGGCTACAACTCACTTGTGGGGAGATCTGGTCCTTACTTTGGACATTGCCTCCTAGTTTTGAAGGGGAGGATGGTGTACTATTCAACATCCTGGAGAAGCTTTTCACAGTTGTTTCCTGATATAGACTTTGCTTTTCTCTTCGTTGGAAAAGATTGGGACCTAACTGTTGTTTAGTATGGCTGTGGTACTTTTTAGGGGAGCTCTGGTCTATACTTTAAGTGTTGCTTCTTGGTTCCAATGCAAATTCCTCAGCCAGTTAGCACAGATTCTTTGTCACACTGGCACAGAATTTCCAGCTTTGACCACTGATCTTTCCATCTTAGCACAGATCTTTGAAAAAAAGGCTGTATGATGCATTGTCGTGAATTCTTGGCCTTCAGTTTCACTGTGTGTGGGAGTGTGTGTGTGTGTGTGTGTGTGTGTGTGTGTATGCATTGTTATGGGCACTAGGTCCTCATCTGAACCATGCAGGATATTGCCCAATGGGATCCACGCCCTAAGCCAGAGTCTATTGGCCTTTAGTGTGTGAACATATCCCCTGCACCATAGAGAACCCTTTCCGGTCCTCGTCTTGGTCCTTGCAGCTTGTATTTGTAATCCCATGATAAGTTATTGGAACCTTGTCAGGTTGATTCCAATCTACTATTTCCAGTGCAATACACTGCAAGAATAAAGACACTCAGGCATATTTATAGTTATCGGGAGCCAAAGGGTCCTAAGTCCAGCTGTGGTGATGGCTATCCAGAATGAAGACTTCCACCCAGGGCCGAACCTGGGTTTTATTCAGTCATAAGGGAGAAGTGGCCTGAGGGAAGAATGACTGAGAATGGCAGGAAGTAGGCAGATACTGTGAGCTGGGCTACGTGGGAGGCCTGTATTTACCTTTTCAGTATGCAGAGAGTAATATGCATTGCACATCTGAGATAATATCTCATATTTTGGGGTCCAGTGCTTTAGCTCTGATGTATAATCTTTCAAACCCCAAGAAGTCACAGCCTCTATCTCAAGTCTCCATCCTAACCAACAGCATGGAGCACTGACTCATCATCCCATCTTAACCCAGCTCATATTAAAGAGCAGCAGGTGGGGCTGATCTTTAAAGACTAATACTAGCACCTCAGCTAGACCACTGAAATGCATTGCTCAAAGTTAATTGAAGGGATAAAGAAAAGCCCTGGCCATGTATATCAATACATAGAAAATAGGGCCAGGGACAGCAAAAATGGAGGAAATTGCTCTTTTTTCAAGGAGAGTTGTCTAGTTGGTCCTCCACACTGCACTCTCATTGTATGTGATGTCTTAGGTAACTATTCTAAAACAATTCTGTAAATTATGTATCCTGTATTGTTCCCCCTGCAAACCCTGACTACAACCTGTGTGAATAGTACACAATAATATAGCTGGGTAACAGAGTAAATATTGCGCTATCAGCTTTCTCTTGGTTTAGAACATGAGATTTCCAACTTCTAAAGAAGAAAAGTTTCTTTTAGACACAATTGTGGAGGCTCCGGTCCATACCTGAGTGTTCCTGTTGGTTTGGGAACTCTGGAATCAGCGCATCATGAAAGGAAGGGAGCAATGGTGAACCAAACTACTCACTTCCTTCTTGGATGAGAAAAGAAAAATAAGAAGGGACCAGGATTCACCATCTCCTTCAAAGCACACAGTAAAAATGGTGGAACAGTAATTAGGTCCCATCTTTTATCTTTTCTGCTGCCTCTCTAAGGCACAAAACTGGGCGCTAAGCCTTTATTAAAGGCACCTTTAAGGGCATTTAAGATCGAAACATTCACAGATGTGATGCGCAGTAATGATGACTTCTTTGTTTCAATTATAACTGTAATCATGGCATTATCATCCAAAATTAATACTAAAGATTATAGACCCAATGTTTAATGCATATACTACTACAATCTCAAAAATGGTTTCAAGCAAATGTCTACTAAACACAATTCATTCTTAATTATATGGTGGGTGAGGGATCTGAATATTTTGGAGTACAATGCTTATTACTTAGGCAGCCAAACAAATAAAGGTAAAGACCATGATTCTGACAATCCTAAATCATATCCTTTTTGGTGACTGAGTTAATTCTGGTTTCAGATGATAAGAAAGACTTAATTAAGTAAAAAAAAAAAACAGTGACAAATAATGACATGCAAATTTGGTCAATAATTGTTTTGACTTACTTACATTTTAATATTTTATTTAAATTTCACTATAATAGTAGTGCTGTTGTGAATTTGCATAAAACATAGTGAAATATATTAAAGAAACTTGTGGAATTTTGATGTAGTTATTTTTAAATTTATATCAGGATTGATGTGGTGAATATTGGCTCAAAAGTCTTGTGATTTTGTTCAGTGCAGTGAGGTGAATAATTGAGACAAATGGCTGATTAGTGCTGTCTCAAAGAACAAGTTTTTACTGTCATGCACGGTGTGTGGAATTAACCTTACAAATTTGAATTTGGATAATTAATTCAATTATATATGTTCTAGAAATGGTTTTATAAGATTTTTTCATTTTAAAGCACATATTTGTTCATACATAAAATTTCTATCTAAATTTTCAATATTTCTTACAATCCTATGAAAAAATAGTATCCTAATATATATTTTTATCTTTTTAATTATTTTGTTCTTTTAATAAGAAATAAAAATGTGATATTTTGAAAAACACATTAGTAGTACATTCCCAATAATTGATACAAACATATTGTTGTCCTCATAGTAGTTATACAGAGCATAGGATGCAGACATAACAATTTTTCTAATCATTGGTGGTATAGATTTCTTCTCATTGAACTAAGAGAAGGTAGTTGTATGCATAATCCAGTATTCCATAATTGCAGTAGGTTATTGGCAGAACTGGCAATGTTAGAAGCTATTGATTTAAACCTTTTACAGTTCAGCATACCAATCTAGCTTTCCGTTTAATGTTTCATGGTTAAACTTGTCTGCTGGGTGATTAAGGGCAAGTTAAAGCAAGGTCTGTATAACAAAACATGTAAGTTTTGTATCTCACAAGGTCAGTCAGATCCCCTCAAGGTTTACTTTGAAACCATGTACAGTGTTTTGTAGAACTGTAGAACTGTCAGCTGTCTGGATGAGTCACGCCCATTGCTTAACCAGTTGGCTCTCTTTAAAAGCCCAAGAGAATGTTTTCTCTCCAGCTGACTCTTCATAGGCACACTGTAGATCATCAGTTGGTTTCCTCTGTGGTGCCATAATCTTCTTGAACAGAAAATATTAGAAACTGCTGAGTTACAGGATGTTATAACACAGGTTTTCTTATGCCATGAGTCCTCACTGACCTTGAAGGGCTAGTGCCAAAATATTGGCTATCACTGTAGCCCTTCTTTTTCTCTAATTTTTGGTCTATAAGCTTACATTCTTAACCCTCCAGAAGAAAATTTCTTCTTGTATTACTCTATAACATAAGTACTTGGGCTTAACATCACTGTCTTTCTGAATATCAAATATCTTACACTTAACTTGGAATTGGTATTTTCCATCAATCATTGATATTCTAATAAATTCCTATACAATGTGATAAAAGTGGTTACACATTTTTACAGACATTTAGGGATCCAAGGATGTACAAAATTGTAGCCTGTCAGTACTATGGCATTTTTCCTAGTCTGTTAGTCTCATTTAACACCCTTTTTTGTTTTCTTCTAAAACAATCATTTACTTGAGAGAGAGTATAGCAGTAAATGAAATTACATTAGAAGCAGAACAAATCTAAAATATAAGAATGACAGGCATTCCAAGCATAGTTTTAGTGTGGCATATTGCTATCATCAATGTGAAGAACCTTTTGAAGGTTCTTAGGACCAATATTTAGTTCATCCTGTGTATATAAGTGCATAGCTTTGCTCCTGCTATGTTTCCTCTTTTTTCTGTTTGCAGTCACTTCATTGTTTAATGCTTAAGTCCTTGGTTTCCATGCAGCTGTGCTATGCCTTTTCATTTTTATTACTTCCTTTCAGAACTTACACTGGGGAAACTATATGATATTTATACAAGTAGGTCTGATTTATTTTACTTATGAATGTATGTTCAAGATACATCCACTTATATATGAAGTCTTCTAGTTTATCATTCTTTATAGCTGAGTAATATTCCATTGTATAAAAATATCTTTTTCAACCATTCTTCAGATGATGGGCATTTTGGTTGCTTCCAAGATCTGGTTATCACAAATTGTGCTGCTATGAACATAGATGCACAGATATCTATGGTATGATATTTTCAGTTCTTCTGGGGAAATTCCCAATAGGGAGATAGCTGGGTGGAAAGGGATTTCCCGTTCTAATGTTTCTTAAAAGGAGTCTACACACTGCTTTCCGTATGTTTGCACCAGTGTACGTTCCCACCAGCAGTGGACAAGGGTTTCTTTTTCCCCACAGCCACTCCAACACTTGTTGTTGGTTGATTTCTTTATGATAGTTATTCTTTCTGGGGTGACATGGTATCTAAGTGTTGTTTTAATTTGCATTTCACAAATGACTAACAATGTGGAGCATTTCTTCATGGATTTATAGGCTTGTTGAATTTCTTTCTCTGAGAGGTGTGTATTCATCTCACATGCCCATTTCTTGATTGGGTCTCTGAATTTTGGGACCCTAATGTATTTTAGTTCCTTATAAATTTTAGATAGAAGATCTTTGTCTGAATACTTATTAGTTAAAATCTTTTCAAAATTTGTGGGTTGTCTTTCTATTCTGTTGGTGATTTCTTTTTATGTACAAAAACTTCCCAGCTGGAGAAGGTTCCAGTTGTTCATTCTTTCAAATGTTAAACGTGCATTTTGATTTTTGTCAATGAACTCTTTGATTACCCCGATGTCTTCAATACTTCCTTTCACATTCTCTTCCAGGACATTAATGTTTCCCTTTTAATATTTAAATCTTTAATCAATTTTGATTTTATTTTAGTGCATGGTGATAGATCTGGATCAAGTTTTAGTTTTCAGCATGTAGAGATCCAGTTTTTCCAGCACCATTTGTTAAAGAAGCTACCTTTCTTCCAGTAAATATGTTTGATCTCTTTGTCAAAAACAAGGTGGCTTAGTGTGTTTGTGTTTGCTTATGCATCTTCTATCCTATTCCATTGATCCACAGGTCTATTGCTTTGTCAATACCATCCTAATTTTATCATGGTATCTCTGTAGTATAACTTTGGGTCAGGAATTGTGATGCCTCCTTCTTTACCTTTGTTGCCCAGGATTATCTTTGCTATTCTAGGTTTTTCGAGGTTCCAAATAAACTTCAGGAATGATTTCTCCATGTCTGTGAGGTATGTTGATGGTATTTTGACATGGATTTCGTTAAATTTGCATAACAATCAGGAGTACGTCCATATGCACAATGTTGGTTCTACCTATCCAGGAGCAGGGAATATCTTTCCATTTTCTGAAATCTTGTAGGATCCCTTTATTCAGAATACTGTAGTATTTTACTTTTCATTCCTTATTGCTTGAATTTGAGTCCTTTTTTTCCCTCTGATGAAATTAGCTAGGGTTTATCAATTTTATTTAATCTTCCAAGAACCAGATTCTTTATTCATTAATCCTTTGTGTTGTTTTCTTTGTCTCCATTCCATTAATGTCTACTTTAATATTTATAATTTCCTCCCATTTTTGGGCTTTTGGTTTTGTTTGGTCTTCCTTTTATAATTGGTTTAATACTGAATGAGAGTATTTATTCCTGTTCTGTTTTCTTAATGTATGAGTTCAGAGCTATAAATTCCCCTCTGCGAACTTCTTTCATTGCATCCTATAAATTCTGGTAGGTTGTGTTTAAATTTTCATTACATTGTAAATATTGTTTAATTTCATCTGTAACCCACTGATTTCTGAGAGGAGTGCTGTTTAATTTTCGTGTTACTTTTTTCATGTCCATTAAGATTTGTGTTGTATAACTTGATGCTCCCATGTTAGATGCATACATTTTTATGAGTGTTAACTCTTTGTCTTGAATTTTTCCCCTAATGAGGATGTAGTGGCCTTCTTTATTTTGTTTGATCAGCCTTGGTTTGAAGTTTACACTGACTGCAAACAGGATTTCTACCCCTCCTTTTTTTCAGGTGCTGGGTCATGTCATAGTTTTTCTCCATCCTTTAACTTTTAACCTATGAGTTTCTTTGTGAATTAAGTGTGTTTCTCGTGTATAACATATTGTCGGATTTTGTTTTCTTATCCACTCTGCCAGTCTATTTCTTCTAATTGGAGAATTGAGTCCATTTACATTGATGATTATAATTGAAATGCATTGACTTATGAGTGATATGTCTTCTTCTACTACTATTTACTCTTTTTTTCTCCTGTTTAATTGTTTGTCCTCTTTGGTGGTTTCTTTCTAGTCTCATTTGTAGAGTTCAGGTCACTTTGTTCTATCCCCAAAATATTATTTAGTAGTCTGTGTAGGGTTGGCTTTAACATCATGAAATTTTTTAGTTGTTCTTTGTGGTGGAAGTATTTCACTTCTCCCTCAAACATGAAAGAGAGTTTTGTACTGTATAGCAGTCTGGGCTGGAATTTGTTTTCATGCAGGACTTGAAGCACTCTGCTCCATGCTCTTCTTGACTTCATGGTTTGTGAAGAGAAATCTGCTGTTTTTCTGATGGGTTTTCCTGTAAATACAATCTTTTTCTTTCCTCTACTGGCTTTTAGTATATTATTTTTTCTTCTGCTGGATTTTTGGGATCTTTATTATTATATGATCAGATGTGTTTTTAGTCGGTTTGATGTTATTTGGAGTTCTATATGCTTCAGTTATTGAATATGTGATTCTTTTCTCATATTTGGGAAGCTTTCTAGTATTACTTCTGCACATATTTTTTTTCTATTAACATACTATAGAAATGATCCCTGAAAGTATAGCCTATGCACATATTTTTTATATCATTTGTATTGACTCCTTCTTACTCATTGATTCCTATTAATCTCACGTTGTTCATTCTTGCATCATTTTGCAGAATTTTAATTATTTTTTCCTGCATTCTGGTTGTTTTTAAGAGATCCTTTCCTAACTTTTCACTAGCTATGACTGTATCTTCAAGATCTGAAACTATTTTCACTTTCATTCATACGGTGTTGCCAGCTTATGATTGAGATTTTGTTTTCTTGTATGTCTCTTTGAAACTGTTTCATTTGATCTATTTCTTTCCTATATTGCTCATCCAAGGATTCCATCTTTTTTTCTATTTTCCTGTAATTTTTTATCAATGTCTTTTTTTAGAGGCATTTATTAAGTTTTTCATTATAGTTTCCTTTCTTTTTCTACTTCAGAGATTATTTCTGCTCTCATTTCTTCTCTACATTTCTGCAGCTGTTCTTTTACTTCAGATGCTATTAATTTATAGATGTCTTTTCTTTTTTTTTTTTTTTTTTACTTCAGAGGTTATTCCTGAAACAATTCCATTTATTTTTTTTTTAACTTCAGACTCTAGTAATTCAAAAATTTCTTTTTTTTTACTTCAGAGATTATCTCCAATGCAAGCTACTCTGTATATTTCTGCATTTGTTTGTTTACTTTAGATGTTACTAATTCAGAGTTTTGGCTGCATGATACCTATTTTCTTGTTTGGTATTATCTATTGTATTTGTTCTGGGTCAGTTTGGGACGTGAGATTGCATGTTGTATCTTGTCTGTATCACTCTGTATAGAAGTGATCTCTGACAAATCATTTTTAAATATCTGGACTCTGTTACCTACAGCTGTTATTATAAAACTCACAATAAAATTTTCTTGATAAATCAGTCATTCATGATGAGTATTATTTTACTTTTTTCTTTGTTAAAATTTAATATTATTTTACAATAGTTAATACATTGCATAATATTGTCTTTGTCATAGTTGTTCAGAGTAGAAGATGCAGACATGATTTCTTTTCTAAACATCATTAGTACAGATCTTTCTTTCATTGCAGAAAGAGAAAGTAGCTGTATATTTAGTGCAATAGTCCATAACAACAGTGGATGATCAGCTCATCTGTCATTATCGCAGCTGTTGACTTGAGCCTTTTACAACTCAGCATATTAATATTGCTTTCCTTTTTATACCTCATGGTTAGACTTTTCTGCTGGATGGTTAAGATTAAGATGAATTTATTAAATTGTCAGTTCCTCCCATTTTGTTATGCCTTTCATCATTTTATTTGCTTTTCACTGTGGAAAAGTGAAAACAGGGCCTCCTGCATGCTAGGCAATTGTTTTGCCATTGTGCTATATTCTGAGCTTCTCCTCAATAACTAAGATAGATTTAATATAGATATATGCCTAAAATGGTGTTCTGAAAATTGAATGATATTTACCCTATATATACATATACAGGATCTTACTATGTAGTCTAGACTGGCTATAAACACACTTTGTAGACTAGACAACACTCAAACTCATTAGAAGTACATGCTAATTGTTTTTCCCTATATAAATTAAACTAAAAAATGCCAAATATAATAACCGATGTCA
This sequence comes from Myocastor coypus, assembly GCA_004027025.1. Classification (NCBI taxonomy): domain Eukaryota; kingdom Metazoa; phylum Chordata; class Mammalia; order Rodentia; family Myocastoridae; genus Myocastor; species Myocastor coypus. The sequence continues at coordinate 48,088 of PVJA010006111.1, forward strand.
TTCTGCCTTATTTTCTTCGGACTTCTTTCAGAGAACTAGGTGTGTTCATTGTCATCGGCATTGCCATCAGAGCTCCTTTGGCCTTTAAAATGTTTATAAATATATAAAATGCAAAACCATTTGTTTAATTTTTTCAGATGCCATGAGAAGGCCTTCTAGACAGAAAGCTCTTGAATTTTAGTTATTAATATGTATCCAATATAATAAAAATATTTTAATCATTTTCTTGGTAGTATATCACATTTAATAGGAATTTTCAATAAATGAAAAGATACCAATTAGTTGATTAGCATATTGCAAATACATTTCTAAAAGCTTGACTATAATTTAACTTACATATATTATAGTGAGATCTTTATATGTGTTCTTTTTACATTTCCAGAGCCTTTGATGAAGATATATATATGTATATATATTGTACATAAATTGATTTTTAAAATTTCAGATCATTGCCTTATTACATTTTAATTTTAAGAAACTTTTCTAATAAGGAAACAAGGTTCATACTTTTCTGTGTCCAGGGATCAGCTTTGTTTTATTGTTGATTTTTTGGTCAACTTAAGCAATACAGAAAATAAAGACACTTGAAAGAAGTCAAGAACCGTGAATAATAGAGTGCTTTAACTGTAAACTATCTTAACTACTCACTCTTACTTTCAATTTTATTGCGAGTTTTCAAAGGCATGTTATAATTCAGACCAAAGAACTAAAGAAATATAGGAAGTATTTATAAAGAAGCTATAAGGAAAATTTACGTGTGCCATAAATGTTTTTAGTTTGTTTCAGCAGAACAACACATTTTGCATCATAAATGTCAAATACTTACTTTTGATTGCTCCAAATTACTGTTCCACCAATAGTTTTTTCTTCAAGTACCATCTTCTAATTTTTTTTATTTTTTTTTTTTTATTTTTTTTATTTTTTTTTTGAGACAGGGTCTCGCTATGCAGTTGAGGCTGGTCCTGAGCTCACTTTTGTAGCCCAGGCTGGTCTCGAACTCGCACCAATCCTCCTGCCTCAGCCTCCCGAGTGCTGGGATTACAGGCGTGAGCCACCACGCCCGGCTCATCTTCTAATTTTATGTTAAAAATTTGCTCATCTTTTCTTAGTTAATATATGAATAATATTTCTTTGGAAAATTTAGGCAATTCACAATTCTTAAAATCAGACAACAATGAACATATTCAAAGTTCTAATAATTCCACTTACTCTTAATCTACTATTCTTAGATTATTTTAAAATTTATACAGTGAATTAAAGAAGTATTTAACCAAACATTTCAGGAATTGCTAAATGAGAAATTAGAAACACTTTCAATTTCTGTTTTCCAACTACTGATGTACAGCTAACTAGATTCTGTCATAATATTGTCTCAATAAAGACAAAAAACAAATGAAGATATATTACTAGTTGTTATGAATTTAGTTATGTTCACTTTATATGAATTTTTAAATTTTGAGATTATTTCTCACAGCATTTTTAATTTGAAGAACTTTTTCAAATACAGAAACAGTGACAAAAATAAAACAATAAAAACAAACAGTGGTAATGTATGCCCATGATTGCAAATATTTTTTAAAATAATTCTGTATTTTTTGTTATTATAAAAGGTTGCATCGCCAATATTTTACTTGCTATGAATGTGCCAAATTTCAGAAGCAATATAATTGATAACTGAGTTACCCTGAGTCAATTTAATTAATTAATTTTGCACTGTAAATGGATTGAGATTAAACCCAGGGCCTTCATACTAACCAAAATTTCCAGCCACTACCACTTTTATTTTAATTAACTTTGAGACAAGACTTTAGATCGTCACTAAGCTTTAGGCTGTACTGAGTTTGAACTTACATTCTCACTCCCACACCCAGGATCTTGGATTACAGGCTTCCACAACGAATTCTGTACTGACAGACTTTTTTTTTTCCTTTAACAGTTGACTTGCTATAAAGGTCAACGTGGCTTAGAACTCATGCGATCCTCCTGCCAAATTCTCCCTCGAACTAGGTTAATAATCATGCAGCATGCCCAGAGGTTGAACCAAATCCTTAAAGTTAACTTAAAAATCAGTTAATTTCTTTCCCCTATACATTGTATACTCAATGTTCTTCATTACATTAGACACAGAAGATCTTTTATACAAGATCATGCAAAATCAAACTCAACTGATGATGAAAATATGTAATATAACCATTGTTAAATTTAAATAAAAAATAATAAATGAAATAAAATAAAAAACAAAATCAAACTCAAAATTTGTTTGCATATATTCACCTTTTATCAGTTAACTCTTCGTTCTTAGGTCCCCACATAGTGATATGTGTCTTTTTAGTCCTAACCAATTGCATATAAGTGTAAAAGAAAGTTTATATTTTTTTAAAACAATGATTTACTGATTGCCATAACAAGACGTTCACTCATGCTGCCATATTTTGTCTGGTGTCCAAGTAGTGTGATAACCTGCTCATAGTCTGTACCAGAGAACATAATGAAAGAACTTGGGACTTAGGACTAACACTTCATGTTTGTCTTTTATCTCCAGTATTATTTACAATTCCTTTATTCATGTAACATATTCATTCAGTCTTTCAATAATCACACTAATTTACTGAAGACTTGACTTCTCTCTTCACGATATGGCCAATAATAATACACATTAACCTGGTGGAAAAGATTCCTATTTTCACCTAAAACAGTATCTTCATAGTCCTAAAGATTCTTAATTGTGCATTTAGTTCTAAAACATGTCACTGAGGGCTTATCACTGTTCAGTTATACTTGTGACTGAAAGTTCAGCAGCGAATAAAACAGATTAATGTTTCTCTGCATTTGCGGTTCAGTTTTTACCCAGAATGCAGTGGCTGAGAAAACAGACAACTAAGATCTCAGTGCCTTGTAACAATCTATCTTTTATTTTGATGCTTATACTTTGGAAAGTGAACAAGAGATGGATGATGGGGAAGGAAGGAAGGAAGGGAGGGAGGAAGGAAGGAAGGAAGAAAGGAAGGAAGGAAGGAAGGAAGGAAGAGAGGGAGGGAGGGACGGAGGGAAGGAAAGGTATTTTCAAAGAAATTAAAAAGGAACTGAAGAAAAAATGGAAATACTTTTTGCAAGTGGACAAAGGAAAAGGGTTGGCAGGAGTAGAAGGCAGCCCAGACGGGACGTCAGTAGGAGTGTGTTGTGTGCAGGCACAGATTCTCTGAAATAAATGTACTGCCAAGATGTACTGATAAAAGCACACGGATTTGAAGAAAGTGAACAAATGCATATTAGGTGGGAAGAAGTAGTGTAACAAAAATATGCACCACAGAGAAAGAACAAATATAGTTTCCCATAAGTGTAGGAGTCAGGAAAAATCTTTTCAATTAGTTAAAATTTGGACAAAAAAAGTAGAATTATATATCAATTCAAAAAATCCAATAAGATTATTTCAGGAAAAATAAGCCAAATTGTAAACTGTTGCATAGGCTTATCCAAAAAATTCTTGAGCAATTCATTTAGGTAGAATGTAAATGATCACAAATGAAAATGCTGATTTGCAATGAGAAACTAAAAATAAAAAAAACTATAAATAAAATATGACAAAGCATAAAAAAGAATACATCTGAAATCAGGATTGAGTGCCCTTTGTAAATGAAAATAACAAAAGAGCAAAATGTTCTTCCAATAATATTGTATGAGACATGATAAGTCTTTTAACACGTATTCCTATTGCTGTATTTTAACACTTGGCAAACTAATTTACACATGTAGTAATTTCTGAAAATCCAAAATTAAAATGTAGGCTTTTACAAAATGCAAGGAAAAAAGAATGAAAAAACTTAAATCTAAATGAAATCTGAAAATAAGGGATAAGAAAATAAATAAAAATGATAAAATGACAAAATAACTCAGCAGATCAGACATTATATCTTACTGGGTCAAATGTTTAAATAAAACACAAACTGTTTCTTTTTTAAAATTTTTTTATTGATTTTATTTGCTTTATTTTATTTTTCTTGTTTCAGAACTTTTGTTTGTTTATTTATTTCTTTTTATGGCTGGCTCAGCCTGCCCTGAGGGCAGGGCTGGCACAGCATGTGATGCCTGGAATCAAACCGTGGTCCCTGCAGCCGCCTAAGCTTTCCTAAGCAGGCGCTTTAGACCACTGAGCCATCCTGCTGGGCCCAAAACACAAACTATTTCTACCTTATGAAAAAATTCATCCACATGCTCTTTGAGGCCATTTTAAAACATAAAAATTCATGAATGTTAAATAGAAAACAAAACTGAAAATAATAATAAATGAATAAATAAATAAAATAAAAATAAATAATAATAAATAGAAATATACACAGAAGTTTGTAAGAAAAAAGCATTACCAAAGACAAATGTCATCAGATGGTACTAAATAATTCAATTCATCCATATTATATACAATTGATAACTTGTGTTTATTTCATAATTTTATATAATTTTTAAATAGAACCATAAAAGAAAATATGAAATATACGTCTACTTTAGCGTAGTTTACTTGATGGTACCACTAATGGACATTTGGTTAGTCTTAAGCAACGTGTCTAATAATACTGTAGCAAGAATAGAAAAGCCCTCTCAACTAGTAATAGTTCAGTTATACATGGCTGTTTTTGAAAAGTAACTTCACTGTGAGCTATAAAAGAAGTCCCAGCTAATTATATATATATATATATATATATATATATATATATATATATATTTGTTTTAATTTCTAAAAAATTATGTATTTTGCACAGGGTATCACTACACAGCTTGGATTTATAGTGATCCTCCTGTTTTCAGCCTCCCAGAGCTGGGATTACAGGTTTGCACCACCACACCCGGTCTCAGTGGATGGCTCAGCATAGCCGATGCCAGGGCCATTGTGGCATGTGGTGCTAGGGATTGAATCCTAGTCCCTGTGCTTGCCTAAATAGGCACTTACTCTGCTGAGCTATCTTGCCGGCTTCCATAGTCAATTGTAAAAGATAAATATGTAATGGACAACATTATCTGAGAATAGTTCTTTTAAATTATAAGGCATAAATACGACAAGTAGAAAATTTCATGTATCTCCAATTTTGTAATAAATTTCTATGAACAATTGATAGTGAAAAGAAATAACCAAACTGGGCATTAGAAAATAGTGCTAATTTTATGAAGAAAAAAATACAGCGCTGAATTTTAGTTAGTATTTGTAAATGAAGTGACACTGAGCTGGGAATATGTTAGTCTTAGGTGAAAATAAAGTGAAAGGAGAAATTTAATAAATTAAACATTCAATTTTAAAGGCTAAAACATAAAAAAGTAGAATCAGAATGAACCCAAACAAGATAGCAAGTAAGGCTTTAGGGAAAAGCATGCAATGTCACTGAAGCCAAATTGTCTGCATATATCTCTGTTTTCCTCTTTACTAATTTTTTGACCTTGAACAAATAACACAACCTCTCCAATTTCCTCATCTATAATGCATGAGTGAGAGTAATAGTATCTGTCTCACAGAGGACTGAATGAGTAAGTGTATAGAGAACTTTGTGTGTCAGCGTTCCCCTCAGTCTTTTGTGGTTTGTCTTTAGCATGAAAAGAGCAAAAATTACATAGCAATAAAACACATTCTATATCTTTACCATAAAATGGTAAGTGTTTGGAGAAAGAGTTCTGTTTACCCAGACTTACATATTTCATGCCATATAAGTGTAACAAAACATTACCTGTTAGCACACAAATATGTGCAATTTTGTTGTTTTTATATATCAGTTGAAATACATATGACAATTAAAGACACTTTATATATCTTAAACAAATTCATTTGTGCTGTAAAAGAGTAGCAACATTAGCATGCCCTTCCCAGTACTACTTTAAGAAAATAGTTGGACAAATCAACAGTGCTCTGGGGGACCAAAAAAGACAGCAGGGAGGAGCCACAGCGCCACAGTCTGAGAATCTTCTTGAGGGCCCTATTGTCAAGGATGGTGCAGAAAAGGGCAATATCTGGAACCTGTTGGGGACAAGTAAGGTGTTAGATGTTTAGAACAGGCTAAATAGGGCAAATATTTATGCAAGTAGCATATTCGGCTGAATAAGTAAGTGCTGAAGCCATTGTGACATCAAAGAAAACAAGTTCTTGGGATGGTAGACAGAAATCAAGGCGAAGAGATATTCTTGAATAAGTCTAAGTTTAAATCAACAGTGTACCACACCATAAGGCTGTTAATAAAGATTTTCTTCTGCCAGAGAAAGAAATATTAATTTATAAGTGAGAGAAAATTATGAGTGTGTGGCCAAAAATTGGCCACACAACCTGCCAAAAGAAACACAATGATTAAAAAGACAAGGATGGTTTACTTATCTAATTACTCAAAATTTAGGGAGAAAGAGAATAAAAACTTCAGTCAGAATTCACTAATTCAAATACCAATTTAAATGAAACTATGTCCATGAACTCCTTCCTATTGTAAGACTTCATATTTGCATCTCTACCTTAAAACACTGCACCCAAATATCATGCAAACACCCTCCTGACTTGCTTGTCCCATTACACGATCCCTTCAGAGATTTCTCCGCATGACCAGTTGCAACACCTCACCTGGACAGTGCTGTTACACTTACCTTGCACCCTCTACATCCTTCAGGTACTTCATTTTCCCCTTTAATTCTTGTCATTTGTTAGTGTTTCGTGGTTTCTATAAGCTAATTTGTTGTTTTTATCTCCCACTTGAATGAAAATTGTTTGTGGGTAGGGACTAAAATGTGATCACTATTATATCACTATTATATCTCCATGGTCTTAAATAGTATACAGTATCTGTATGATAGTCGGTGAATGCTAATGACAGAAGGAAATGGAGGAGGGCCATCGAGCTGGCTCAGTAGTCTAAGCACCTGCTTAGCCACCGCAAGGACCAGGGTTTGCTCTCTGACACCACATGCCATGCTGGCTGTCACTGAGACCCAGTGAGGTGGTACACACGTGTAATCCCAGTGCTGGAGAGGCTCAAAACAGGGGATCACTATGGCTCTGAGCCATGTAGTGAGACCCTGTATCAAACACATTTAATAATAATAATAATAATAATAATAATAATAATAAATTAAGATCTTTTTGCAAGGAAATGAAGGAATCTACCTGTTTTTGCCTAAAATCTAGGCATCAATCTTTCTTTTCTTTTGATGGAATTTTTTAAGGGGAGGTGTTTTTTGTTTGTTTGTTTGTTTGTTTTTGGTCCCAAAGATGGAACCCAGGGCTTCCAGCATGATAGGAAAGCATTCCACTGCTGAGCCAAATCCCCAGTCCCCTTCTTTCTTTTCTGACATAGTACATTCAGTACTGTTAACTTTAGTTCTAAATACATTTGAATTTAGTTTAAATCTTTTACATTCTGCCATTGCCCTGCTCCAGAATCCTGTTATTGACTATAGCTTCATAACTTCATCCATTTAATTGTGTTTTTTCCAATTACTTCACTTCTAGTTAACTTCTTCAAATCCATTTAGCTCCTAAAGCCAATATCATCTTTTAAAATTGAAAACCAGTATCATTAATTTTGATAGGTAGTAGGAAAGAGCCACTTTGCTCCTCTTACTCAGAAATCCAATTTTATTTAGAAAATCCAAATATCTTAGCCAGTCCATGAGGAATGTATAATATACTATGGCTCCTGTGAACACTTCATATACAATTTCCAAATACTTCGCCCTCTTCTTTGGGCTTCACTCTGGCACTGTTGGTCTTCTGGCACTCAACTCTGTAAAATCTCAAAATCCTTGGTTTTGATGTACTGTATATCTAACACTCCTTTCTCATATTTCTGATGGAAGGCACTTTCGTATGATTTATTACTCGGGTTAAATAACACTTATTCAGACTTATTTTCCCCACTATCTCACCCTCTACGTCTGCAACTATTCTCTCTCATGGATCCCAGGTGGCTTCTATTATAACACTTACATAGAATTCTGGCTGTTTTGGACTTTACTATTTTCCCAGGTCTCTCTTTGTCTCTGTCTATAAAACACAATCTCCATCAGAACAAGGACACACAGTCACTCACCCTGGTACTCATAGCAACTGGAATCAGGTTGAACATGTAACTGCAAAGAATGTGAAGAACTGTAAAAGGTAGGTGTTTAGCTCTGACAGAAAGATAAGCTAGTTGGCCTTGGTGTTATAGATAAAGGCAATAAGAACAAGTTTTGGAGCCAGGATTGTAAGATTATAGGACAAATAGCACAGAGTCCAGCTTCTAGTTTAAAAAGATTCATCCATTTCCCCCCATGCTAATCTCACAGGAATTGTAGTTGCAGCCTAAATGAATTGTGCAATTAGATCAGATTGATTTCACAAAAGAGAAAATCTGACTTTGGGGAATCATAACTGTTCACATGGCTTTAAATCTACTCAACTTTTATTTTGGAGTGAGATATAGTTTTTAGTTGTTTGGACAAAAAGCAAATCTATTCTGTTATTTTCACAGAGACGCTGTTTCCCCTGCCATTATTAGTTCCTGTGCAAATATCTTTTAAAAGATAGCATAGAGCTAAAACTGACAATTCAGCCATTGAAAGTACTTGCAGATGTGCAAAACCTGAGGAAAACTGCCTACTAGCAATAATGAGGATTCAATCAGTATTTTTCTTTTCATTAAACATTGATCTAAATATTTTTTGTCTATACATCCTAGAGTAATTGTGAGGGGAGGTGTTTTTTTATTTTTATTTTTTTATTTTTTAGGGAAGGGTCTACAGGGTACATGGGGTTTCACTTCTAGATCGGATTCATAGTGATCCGCCTGTTTACACCTCCTAAGTGCTGGGACTACAGGCACACCCCACCACGCCCAGCTCCAGTTGCCATCTCAGCATGCCCCAGGGACGAGCTGTCATGGCACATCCAGGGTTCTAACCCCTGACCCTTGTGCCTGCTTGCATACACTTTAATCCACTGAGCTATTTGGCCGGCCCTCGGCAAGGGTTTTAAATAGTAAATGGAAGTTTGACCAGTTAAGAATCAAAAGTACATACTTCTAAGTCTCAAAGATTTTATGTGACAGAACAACGGAAAAGCATGCTACAAATGAACAGTTCAAGAAAATACATATAATGGGAATGATTCTGTGTGCAAGCTATATTTTGTGGTTCTTTTTTGGCTTAACACTACATTTTTCCCGAAGGTGTTTCTTTTTTAAAAAAATCATGAACATCCATTTATTAAGAACACTTTAAATTTGTTATTAGCACTTATTTGTAGTACATGTTTAGATTCCTTGTTCTTAATCCCCCTTTCCTCCCCTTACTGATATAATGCATTCCTTTGTGCATAATTCCCATCGAGCTGATTGCTTCATTGTAGATAGGATAATATCTTCAACTAAAGGACTCACAATATCTAAGTTCTCATATTTCAGGGTTTGACAGTCACTTCACTATTTCTCCAGTTACTCTACATCTTGTTTCTACCACATGTTATCTGTCCATACATCATAATGAGAATTAGCTTTACTTCCACATGGGTTTTATTTATGCCTTTCCAAATGCCAAGAAACTTGGCTTTTGTTCAAACCTTGGAATAATAGGTTTCATTTAATCACACCAACCTGTAAAAGAACAGCACTATTACAGAATCTAAGTACTACCTCATAGTGTCTATGCTATTATATTTTATGTCATTCAGCTGAAACATTTCTCTATCTCATGTCATAAAGAATTTTGTGTTGCACTCATCAGTCATGGTGACACATAGTTTCCTTTCAGCTACCCACTGGGCTTCATTTGGGTGCCCTTTCTGTAACAGAAGCTTAGTTAAGTACATCAATATGCCTGCAGATGTAGCAATGTTACTATCCAAGCAGAGCTTATGATTACAGAAAGACTTCAACAATCAACTGTGGTAGACTTATAATTTTTATACTAGGTGCCTTGCAAGGAAAAGTTTAGTATAGCAGCATGGGCACTGGTTTGTTGCAGAGCGTATTCTCCTCTTTTAAACAATGACATTATATTTAAGTATCTGAAGATGAAGAACTCACTAGGCAGAGCGAGGGCAAAGTAGAAGAGCAATGGGAAAAGAAGCATTACAGGCGGAGGAAATGATCAAATGAAAGTCTCCTGGGAACATGGGTTCTGCTTGATATTATTATTGAATTCTGACCTATCTCCTTGTTGGGCTAAGGTGCTATTGATGAAAATGAATTTTAAGCTGTATCTCAAAAATATCATTGTTATCATCTCCAGACATTGTTGTGTGTTCTGAACAGGATATATCTCTCTGCATGACAGGGTTACCATTGACAATACTCTGGGTTACTCTTAGTGTGAGGGCATGATCCACAGGGGAGTCTCTAGTTTGTAAAACAGCATGAGGCCCTGTTCAACACCTATGAATTAGCGTCCTTGATTGCTGAGACAATTAACATGGAAAGAATTCATCATAGAGATTTAAGTGTAGTAAGTAAGACAGCTAGAAACTAACTTCTCAGTGAATATTTGTTCAGAACATATCTTACAAATGTTCAATCAGAAAACATGTATTTGCTCTGTATCTATCAGAGCACATACAGTATATTCAAGGATACTTAAATTGCCGATTGCTTGAGGGCATGGAAATTCCTCAGAATAGTTAAAAAAAAAAAAATCAGCTTCTCTTTTTTTCTAGTATGAAGTCTTTTGGGATTATTTAAACTACAATTATTGCTAAAGTTATTATAATGAAAACAGATGATTTATTTAAGGAACATGTTAAAGACAACATAATATGCTATCAGGCTATCATTATATATATATATATGTGTGTGTGTGTGTGTGTGTGTGTGTGTGTGTGTGTGTGTGTATGTATATATCTTTTTCTACCACTTTGATTTGAATTATTTTTGTCAATTCAGATCAGTTATACCCAAATATAGGAGATTTCCAAATATTTAGTGAGATGCTACTTAAGAAGCTTTAGCCTATTGAACTCTCCATGATATTTCACGACTTCAAAACTCACAATTCAATTTCCTCATTAAAAATTATGTTATAAAATCACCAAACTACTAGAAAACTTTGAAAACATCATGATACAAATTCATTTGCTTCATAGATGCACAATTTTATCGCCTAACGTTATGTGTAGATAATCACTACTCTGTGTTATGCCCATGAATGTTTCTTTGATATTCATGAAACAGCTAAATTAGTTGAGCACAAAAATTGATATTGTGAGTGAGATGATTAACTTTTCAGATCTATTTTGCCTTTCATTTTTCAACTCAGCTTCAGAGTATGAATGCTACAGTGAATTTATCAACCCAAGAACAAGGAGCTTAACGTTTTCTCATCAGGAGGAAGATAAAAGCCAAAAACTGGGGTGAAGGATTCTGGGGAAGGAGCGATCTCATTTACTCTGAATCCCTTTCCACCCTCCCTCCTCACACTGCCTCATGAAGCCAAGTGTAATAAGTACAAAATTTGAGGCAATAAAAGTGCAAGCAAAACATGACCTCTTGTTCTTTGCTTTGTTCCTTGCACATGGGTTTCATCAGTAATAATTCAAGGTTATGAGGGTACAGTAATAATTTTTCAGCATCCAGTTACTCAAGTCCAATGTATATTGGTTCATATAAAGCATTGCTATGAATATAAAATCAATAGTTGAACTAAAATAACAATTTAGGTAAAATTTCCAATTTCAATATTGAATGCTTAAATTATCCATTAAGTTCAGCCTAGGCTAAAAATAAATTCAGAAAACATTTATTTTTGTGAAGCAACATTATTAAAATAAGCTGAGGAGGATAACTCCTAATCTTTAAGGTTTACATAAGGTCTTATGATTTTCACTACACCTTGACATAAAAAATTCATTTACTCTCAAAAAATATTAGCAGGTTGTAACCTAATGGTAGTATCTAAATTTGGAGATGAGAAACAAAAGAAGGGCGGCCAAGGGTACACAGATACTCAGTGAAAGAACTACTATGCAAGCACTCACTGTATGCCAAGTCTGTGGGAAGGGTAGGCTGTGAAATACAGGCATGTGTCTTCATAGAGAGAGAAACTTAATCACAATAAAAGGTACTGTCTACCTTAGGTTAGAATACTAAGGGATTTCTCACAGTTAGGGAGGCTGGAATTCCATGGTCAAGGTATGTACTAGTGAGGTTTATAGTGACAGGTCCCTTCCTGCTCCAAATTAGGGGTATTTTTACAGTCATTTTACCTGATAGACCAAGTCAGCTCTACTTTTTTATTTTTAATACTTTGCTTATTAATATATATATATATATATATATATACATATATATTTGTTATGAATTGAGAAACTCATAACAAATATAAGATGAACAAATAAAGATTTTTAAAATGCATTTAAGACAGGGGATACAGGGTCTACAGGGGCTCACCACATAGATCTGACTCATAGTGATTCTACTGTTTTGAGCCTCCCAAAGAGCTGGGATTACCACATGTATTGGAAGGTGAGACTTTCAGAGGTGAGTAGTACGGAAAGTTTTGTCCTCTGAAATTGATTAATACTATTATAATAAATGTGTGTTTGTTTTCTTGGGAATGGGTACCCCGTAAAAGGAAGAGTTAATTCACATTTGGTTCTCTTCCTCCCACTCTTACCCATCTGCTTTTATCTTTCATCATGAGATGATAATGCAAGACTATCAGTATTAGACTTTTTACTCATATGACCATTAGAAAAATACACAGATGTTCTTTGTAAGTTACTAAGAGCAGTGCAAAATTAAGATGGGGTTTTACTGATGGATAAATTCTGAATAAATGTATATATACTGTATTTCCCCCCAAATAAGGCCTAACTGGAGCATAAGACCTAGTGTGATTTCTTTTCCATGCTGATATTATCAGCCTGATTCCAAAATAATCCACAGTTAAGATCTTCACCCAAATGAATTTGCAACATATGAATGATGTGTTAAATTATATAATAATATTAGAGATAATAACAGAAATGAATAATATTGTTGACATTAATACTTTCAGTAAATGTAAATATTGTGTTGTCTCCTTAGCGTAAAAACCTGAATAGAATAGAAAAACCTGCAAAATTCACAATAAAAACTGTGAAAGAAAAAAAAAAATCATTCAAAGCGAATGAAAAACTTCAACTAGCTTGAGGACAGCAATATGCAATATAACAACTATTGTCGAGCATGGTGCCACACACCTGTAATCCCAGTACTTGGGAGGCTGAGGTAGGAGGGTCAGTGCGAGTTCAAGACCAGCCTGGACTACAAAAGTGAGCTCA
>PVJA010006111.1:61439-75076 GCA_004027025.1 Myocastor coypus
AAAAAAAAAAAAAAAAAAAAAAAAAAAAAAAGAAAAAAGAAAAGAAAATTCTGTATCATTTTATTTATTTATTTGTTTGTTTATTTGTTTATTTATTTATTTATTTATTTTTGTCTTTTTGAGACAGAGTCTCACTATGCAGTTGAGGCTGGCCTTGAGCTCACTTTTGTAGCCCAGGCTGGTCTCGAACTCGCACCAATCCTCCTGCCTCAGCCTCCCGAGTGCTGGGATTACAGGCGTGAGCCACCATGCCCGGCTTTCTGTATCATTTATAATGATCTTTCTTTACTTTTTTATTCTCTTTAAAAATAGAAAAATAAAATGATAAAAGGCAATACTGTGAATTATCATTAAGTACTTTAATACCTGCATGTTTGCCTTTGCAAGAGAATTAAATGACTATCTGAGATTTATTACTGAATGAATGAATTACAGTGCATGCCCATCACAATAACATACATACTTGATAACAAATGGATATGATGTGCTTAATATGAATTTTCACAATTTAATGTTGTGTGCTATAACAGATATACTTAATACACAATGGTGCAATAAAAATGTTTCCTGAATTTTACTGCCTCTGATTTTTCATTACTTTTGTGTAGACTACCATTCTATTGTTTCTGTCACCAGTCCGTTCTCATAAGACTTCAATTAGTACTTCGAGGAAATTTTGAGAAGCTAATAATGTTGCAGTAAGATGAAAGTTTGGTGGAGAATTTATGGGATGAAATCACTGGCTGATGTGTTGCAAATTCACTATGAACAAGGTACATGGACTGGAAGTGTTCACTTAGGGAGAGTTCTAGTCTCTAATGTTGGACAGAAGAAGTTAGGGCCAGTTGTCCTACAGGAAGTGGAGTATTCCTACTTTCTCTCTGTTTCTGTCTCTGTCTCTCTCTCTCTTTCTCTTCCTCTGTGTGTGTGTCTCTGTCGTCTGTCTGTCTGTCTGTCTCTCTCTCTCTCTCTCTCTCTGAATTCAGAAACATTTCTTTGCTTTTTTTTTTTTTTGGTTGCGTTTACTGTTTTCAAATCTACCTGACAACTACTGTTTTAGTGGAAAACTTTTGTGTCCTATTATGTCTAAATTACAAATTTTTCTAGAATTAAATAAAAAGTGTCATGAAGTCACATTTAACAGATAAGCCTCTATTAATAGTAAAATACTTCATTTAAACATAATTTTTTATAGAAATAGTAAAATGGAAAGAAACAACATAGAAATATACAGTACAGATAAAGGAAAGGAAAAAAGAGGAAATCATAAAGCAGAAAAATCATGCAAGTGTGTATTCAGGATAGCTGAGATGATTTTAGCTCACAATTTCATCAGTTTTGTGAAAGTGGCTGATAATGTTTAAAATTTTCACTTTCACTAACTCTATTACTGTTATCTATAATCTGAGTAGCTACATAGAAAACAGAAAAGTACAATACAAAAACCATGACTGAATACCTCTCATCTCGTTCTTCAAATATGTACCATTTCTAATGTCTTATCACTTAGTACACTCTTTTTAAAATAAATTTAAAAATATAAAGTTAAAAAGTACAATAAAATTAAGTTTTATTGAAAGTAAGCATTAATTTTAATTATTTGGCCAATTGTGTGTACCTATATCTATTAATCTGAATAACAAATTTGACAATGCGAATATATAATACAACCGACGTCAAATTTTTATTCTTGTTTTGAAATTCTGTGCCATTTGTAGTGTTGCTTGTTGCTCTGTTTCTATCTTTTTTTCTGCTATCTGTTTTACTCTTTTAAATAAATAAATGAATAAATAAATAAATCAGATAACTAAATAGTTAACTAGATAAATGTTTTTACAAAAGTGAACTTCACATAAGGTATCATTGGCCAGATAAGCTAAAGTTATGTACCTCCGAAAGCTATCATTGTTTAACTTAGGTTTGTAAGGTATGTTTTCAGTATTTGAACAGTGCCTTCCTTCCTAACTTATTTATCTGAATCCATTCTTTAAGTTTATTGTATTGAAAAAATTGTATCTTGAATTTATTATTCATTAAATATTGCTTACTAGAAAACATTACAATAAAATTTTCTTGATTACACATAGAAATGACATTGCATCCTATCTTCCTTATTAAAAAATCATAGGCATGCTTTTATGCTACTAGTTGTTTTAGTTTTCATCAAGAAATTATGAAAGCAATCAAGGTTATTATCTTTAACTTTTTTAGCTATCATGCTGATTTTCTTTGCAACCAGCCCAATTGATGTGATTTAAAATTAGATGAACAATGAAGCATATTTATAGCCTTAAGATTCCTAATAAAAATTAAAAATTAAAACCTGACTTGGTAAAGAATATGTATGAGACACAGGGCCAATCATACTGGGTAGATAAGTGAGAAATATAGGCAAAAGAATAGTAACTATTTTTCTTTTATCTGAAAGTTAAGCAACTATTTTATGGAACAGTATCTATTCACTTTAAGCTCTGTGTAAAGGTTAGGTTTCATGGTTGATTTCATGTTGTTCAGTAGCTCCTGAGCTAGACAGAGACTTACTTTAGGCTTACTTATAAGTTCCACCTTATACAGTGGCTAGGCTCCTTCTGTCCTGCAGAGTTGTTCCCACTGTTTGAGTTTTTCAGATATACAAACAGAAAATTTGTTGAATTACAAGTCTGAAGTCTAAGTATCACAGAAAAGAAAAGTGGAATATTGACCCTTCCTTTAAGGACTTGACATAGACATTGCTTCTGCCATTTTTCTTTACCTTCCAATGACTGGAAACTACCCTCAGGGTAATAGCTGAAGAGATATCTGAAACCATTTTCCTTTCTCCTCATTCTTGTCCACCTCTTTCTTCTGCTCCTTCTCTTCCTCCTTCTTTTTGCAGTTTTTATTGCTTATTGGGAGCAGGTAAACTATAGAATTTATTACAAGGAATTGTAATATTGGGACAAAGAAATTATCACTTTAGTAATCACATTAAAATATTCTGCTCTAAAAAGCTGTACAGATTGAATTTCTAATGATTCTATTTTCTCTAAATAAATAGGTACCAGTGAAAATACAAATGTAAATGGTATATATTCATTTATATATGTCTATATTTCAAAAATCATCATCTTATGCTTATCTTTAAAAATTATAGGCATCTTAATATCTGAAAATTACTATGAACTTAATTAGATAATTTTATTATTTACAGTGTTTTTGCTGTTTGTATTCTTCTCTAAGAAATCCATTGCAGTCTCAAAATAATAAAATATACTATTCTTTTATATTAGATATGTAGGCCATAAATACTCCTAGAATTTCCTTTAATGTATAGTATACATCTGACTTTATTTTCTTTGAAATGAGTAGCTTCTCCCAAACCTTCTGATTTGTAGTTCAATGTTTATCATATACTTAGCTTTCTTTTCATTTTTTAAAATTTATTTATTTATTTATTTATTTATTTATTTATTTATTTATTTTGTTACTTGAGGGAAGGGTCTACAGGGTGTTCAGGGTTTCACTACTAGATCAGACTCCTAGTGATTCATCTGTTTACACTCTCACAAGAGCTTGGGACTGTAGGTGTGCACCACCACGCCCAGTCTCAACTGTCATCTCATTGTGCCCCAGAGCAGGGCAAGCACAGCAGGCCGGGGGACCAAACCCCGGCCCCTGTGTCAGCTTGCAGGAGCTTTAATCCTCTGAGATATTTGGCCAGCCCTACACTTAGGTTTCTGAGCATACAAGAAGGAACAAAGACTGCTCTAACTGGATCAAATCTGTGAATGGAGCACTTACCAAATAATCAAAATTTAAAAATTTAAATCTGAAAACTATAAAAATGATAATGATGAAAATCCTTAAGGCGTCACTGAATTCTGTATTTCGTATCAAGTAGATGATTTTCCCCTTCTTTTTGTTATGCTTATGCAGGGTAAAATTCAGTTTACATAGAGTACTTACCCTTTTTTTCTTTTTTTTCTCTCTTTACTGGGGACTAAACTCAGGACCCAGCACTTGCCAGGCAGGTGCTTACTCTACTGAGCTATCTCCCCGGCCCTACCAGTTATTCTTTTGAACTTGTCAATATTTTCCTTCATACTCGTTTAGTTTTTTGCATGAAAATATCTTAGCATCAATTTCATTAACTATGAAAATAAAGGTTGGAATTCATGTGCGAATCCTTCTGACTTTATGGTTTGCTGGGGAAAATATTCATATTTAAAAGTTATCTTTTCCTCTATGAACCTATTTCATTTATTAAGGATCTTTAAAATTTATGATAACTTTTGAAATTTTGAACAAAAGGCCTTGTACATTTTTGGCTTGGCCAATTGCTACCTCATATTACTTTAATATGTGTTAGTCATTATTTATGTGCCAAACATATTTTAGCTTTTGAAAAGAGTTTCTTGTCTAGTGAACTTTATGAACATTCTTTAATTCTTGTAATTTCTTAACCCAAATGGAATTTTCAACTAAGTGAATACATACTCTATTTTGTTCATTGATAATAAGAAATAAATAAGCTATAAATATAAAGTGATGTGTTTTTTTGTGTTCAATATTAAGTTTTCTGTTTTGCATTATTGCTTTTCAGAATGTTTATTCTAATGTTTATTGGGCTCAACTTGTTTATATGTAGTTTCAAATTATTTGTGTGCTGTATTTAGCTTAATTTAATAAAAGAAATGTCATCTTTCTGCTACATTTTAGATGGATATGGATATTTAGGAATCTCTGATATAATTTTTATAACCAGATAATATAATGTGTCAGTTTAGTATTATTTTCATTAAAATTAATTATTTGTTTCATAGTCCATTGGTTAATGTTTCATATTCCCTAGAAAAGAATTTATGTTTACATTTAGTATAAACAAGGATATGATTGTGGGTTTTGTTGTAACATTTTCTACTATGTGTTCTTTATGTAATCTCTTATTTTTTTCTTTTTCTCTAATTTTTTTTTGATAAAGTATTTACACAATGGGCTGAATACTCCATTTTGGTAATCTGTTTATTAACTATATTTCCTGGGATTTAGTTATAGTACATTCCTCCCCCTATTCCCTGCCCTTGTGATTGCCAGGCAGGCACTTATGCCAATGAACTATCTTCCTCTCTCCCCATAGTAGGTTCGGTAGGATAATATTGTCTATTGGGATACACCATGGTGGAAATACTCATCTTTTTTGTTCAATTTAATAGCTACTAGGCACAGGTGATGGTTAAAAGAGAAAATATACAACTAAATTGACTGTAATACCTGCTTTTGCACTAAAGTTTTGAATTTTTATATCTTTTTTTATGTTGTTCCTTTTGTCCTGTAGTACATTTGGTATAGGGTCTCCCTATGCAGCTCACACTCGTAGTGATCCCCTGGTTTCAGCCTCTGGAGAACTGGGATTACAGGTATGCACCACCATACCTGGGCTTTCCTTTAACTTTTGAATACATCTGATGCTGAGTTCTGGAGAAATTAGCAGTGATTTAACAACTGCTTCATCATCTTGTTTTATCTTGTACACATAGACAGGCAAAATCAGAAAAACAACTGTAAATTCTTATCCCTATCTCTAGATATTACAATAATTTACATTTTCTTTATCATGTGTGGAATAAATAGGTTAAGCAAAGAATTATTGCCTTTTGAATTTATAATAATATGTAATTTTGAGACATAGGAAACTCATTCCATTTGCTTTTGTTCACAGTGATGCAAGAGCTACACAGATTCAAATAAACAGGAAGTAGCCAGCCACAAGACATTAACTTAAGGCTTTTTTTTTAAAAAAATGAATCTTTTATATGAAAAGGGAAGATTTTTGGAACATTGTTAATGCTTTTTCACATTTTATTGCTTGTTAACTGAGGCATGAGGGATATAACTTTCATATTATTTTGTTGAAATTTGAGCTGGGTTAGGCAGTAGAGAATTTATTGTTGAGTATGAGTATTTAAACTAGGTTTCTGGTTGCTGCCATTTGAATTTACTATGAAACTAAATCAGTGAAGTTCTAAAAGGTTTTTGTAATTAAGAGGAAGGTTATGGAAATGGTTACACGAAGCCTTTCTGGAACTGCACAGAAGCACACAGTAGCTACCACAGTACTCAATTATTCTGCATTCCCCTTCCTTTTTTGAGAGCCATTGTTGGAGGTGTTTCTCCATGGAAATTGTTGCCATGGCAATGAACAACAGTATCATCTTTGGACCTCCTTTTGCCAACCACCATCCTCCAATCTGGTGGAGAAATTCCTAATGATTGTTGAAAATTCTTATAAGAAATGTTTAAGGAGAAGAGGACTAGAACATCTTAGTAACTAAAATAAATCTTACAGCAGCCATTTATTTTTAATCAGCTACTTATTAGAGTTCCTTTTCAAGTCATATATCCAAGCTCCTGACAAACTCTAGTAGGTTACTATTGTCAAGGGCTTTATTTTTTTTAATAACACTTCTTAAATTATCTCTAGTCAAATATCAATTCCCTGCATTAAGTGTGAGGTAAAAATATTATAAAGTTCAGTGAAAAATGGCTCAAGTGAAATTAAATAAAAGGAATAAAAAATGAAACCCCTATTGTTATTTTTATTTTCAACAGATAATTATTCTGACATTGTTGGGTTTCTACCTACTTGTGCTCTCTCTCTCTGTCTCTCTCTCTCTGTCTCTCTGTCTCTGTCTCTGTCTCTGTCTCTCTCTCTCTCTCTCTCTCTCTCTCTCTCTCTCTCTCTCTCTGTCTCTCTCTCCTCCCTTTGTGGCTGGCTCAGTTCGCCCTGGGGGTGGGGCTGGTGCAGCATGTGGTGCCAGGGATCAAAAGTGGTTCCTGTGCTTGCCTAAGCAGGCTCTTTAGACTGCTGAGCCATCTCGCCAGACCCTACTTGCTCTCTTTTACTGCAGTGTTCACATTTATATGCAAACAACAGTGCAGGAATGAAAATTGATTGGTTATTCCCAAAGTGTGAGTTAATGTATCCATCAAATGGGAAAATATTACCTGTAACTTCTTATTTGGAGAGTTCAAGAAGGTGATAAACTAGAAAAATATCCAATTATACCTTTAAAAATGAATATAAAATTCAGCTTTACATTTCCTTAAGGTGTAAAACAATGTTGCATATACTAAATGAAAACAGTACTACTTTCAAAATCTAAATAAAACATGTTTAAAGTGCATACTGTTGAGTTGTGTTTTTCTGTGCAAAAATTTTCAGTCAGTTTTTTTTCCTTCCAAAATTGTCAGATATTCAACTGAAATTCTGCCACCAACATAGGACACTGAGCTAGCTAGCAGTGACAATCCTCTATGTTAACCATGAAGCTAGCATGAGTAGAATAAAAATATCGACTTCACAATATTATTTGTCAGGAAAAAGAACAGAATCATTCTTAAATAACTTTGCTATAGTTTCCATTCAAATAGTAAATGAGAGAGGAAAGAGAAATATGTTCTTTAATAAATACTTTTCATAAGGGAAGAAAATAATTTCTTCTCACATAAGAAACTAGCAGAAGTATTATTAATGGAAAGCTGCTTCAGAAAAATGATTCCATCTGTCATTCTTGATGAGAATTTACTTAAAAACTTTTTCAATTTAAAGATAATGTTGCACAAAGCTGAAACATTGAGAGTTATTTAATATGTTCAATGTTTGAAGATATTGAAATAAAAAAGAAATGATTTTTTAAAAGTATATATTGTTTTTACATTTAAAAACCTCACAGTCTAACTATGTCCTTCTCAATTCAAAATTTATTTTAAATCATCTGTGTTTCCCTTCAGAATTACTGATCATGTTATAAGTATCTCAGTGCAAAATTTAAGGTTTTCTTTAAATGAAATACATAAACCCAATTTTAAATTTTTCAGCGAAAATATCTACATGAAAATAATAAAATCAAATGATTCAAAAGTTTTAAAATATCTGAACCCTAGTTTTTTTGTTTTGTTTTGTTTTGTTTTTATGCTGTTTCTGACTACACTGTTCAGCCATGGAGTGATCCTTCTGTTTTCAGCTTCCCCATGCTGGGATTACAGATGTACACCACCACACCTAGACTCAGTAGCTAGCTCTGGTGCTCATGGGTGGGGCCGGCATGGTCTCTGGAACCAGGGCTTGAACTCTAGTCTCTGTGTTTGTTTAAGCAGGCACTTATTCCACTCAGATATCTTGCTGGCCGTAGATTTTTCTTTTAAGGACAAATATGGCATGAATCACTATATGTATATAAATGGCCAAGAAGTCTTCAGGGTGAAAGCTTTTTGATTTAATTAATATGAACTGAAAGGTTAATACACTATCAAATTCTGTAATTTATGAAAAAACATAGTGAAAAAGTCTTGCGATAGTAATGACAATATAAGCGAACAAAAGACAACAACATAATAGAGGCAGGTAATACTGCACATTTAAAAGACAAGTTAGGGGATGGTCTGATAGCTCAGTGAACTAAAGCGCCTGCTTCTGCAGAGTGCAGCAGCTGGGGTTTGATCTCAGGCTGGCAAGCGGGCCCTGTCCCAGGGACATTGTGATTGAGACTCGGTGTGGTGTCATGCACCTGTAATCCCAGCACTATGGGAGGCTGAAAACAGGAGGATAACTATGAGTCAGATCTATGTAGTGAGACCCTGTAGACCCTGTATCTCCTGTCCTAAAAGCATTAAAAAATAAATAAATAAGACAGTGAAATAAATTTCTCTAGACTGTGACCTACCAGCATTTGAAAATCTCTTAATCCACTAATGTAATGGAACTAGGGGCTGGGAGTTTTGTTAGATAATTAACTTTAGAGGGTGTTAGGGTCATGAACTTGATTCTTTCCTGTTCTTGTAAAATAAAATTCCAGCGTTTCTTCAGCTCTACTTTCCTCTACCACATGAGAATGCGTTTATGAAATGACCACCCAGGAACTGGAAAGTCTGCATTTCAAGGCAGGTATTCTGCTTTCAGGAGGAGCTTGAGTTCTAGCTTTCAAAATAATGAAAGACAGATTCCTATTGTTCATAATGTACCTCAATTGTGGCTCTTTTGGTAGAGGTAAAAGCTGATCCGGACCATGTTTAAATTTCTATTGAAGTGGTTTGTATTTTGATATTTTCCTGTTCTTTTGAGTGTCAAACCATGTTGGCTCACTTTTTAATTTAGCAAAAAGTTAGATGATTGGCAAAGAAAAAAAATACATCAACAATGAGCCTGAACTATTATCATAACAGATAAGGAAAATTAGATTTTGCAATTTGAATTTCCACTCTCAAAACAGGACTTCTCAAAAGAATGGATAAAAGTATAGTACAGATAGGAGAAAAAACATTAAGCATGCTAGTCTTTGTGGGAATGTAAATCAAAATGTTAAAAAGATATCTAATATTTATATTAGAATGACTCTTGAAAACTAAAAAGCAATGTTGGAAGTATGTACAGAAAGGGGAACTCATGTTAGAGAAAACGTAACTTTTTTTTTTTTTTGTCTTTTTGAGACAGGGTCTCGCTGTGCATTTCAGGCTGGCCTTGGGCTCACTTTTGTAGCCTAGGCTGGTCTCAAACTCAGAACTCAATCCTCCTGCTTCAGCCTCCCGAGTGCTGGGATTACAGGCCTGCACCACCATGCCCGGCTGAGAAAACGTTACTTTTATTATGGGATGCATTAAGAAGGTAGATATGAAATTTTAAAAAGGAACTGTCATATCACTAACATTCCTATTATCAACGAAATGAAAAACAATCTAAGGAACAACTGTCCTCAGATTCTTTACGGTACAATTAACAATGTTTAATGTTATTGTGGAATAACGCTAATAACACGATGGAAGAACCTTTAGTGTCCAACAACAAATGCTTGTATAAACCAAATAATTGATCATTCAACCTAATAGTCATCTAGTTTTGAGAAAAATAAATAAAGTGTATGCTTAATTTCTTTTTAAAAATTATTACTATAAAAGATATGACCAATAGACCTCTGCAAATATTACCACTCACTTCAATCACTTTTATACTATCCTTATTGTCATTTTCTGAAAGAATTTTAAAAGTACTCTTTTAGATGTTGTGTTGTGCTATCTATAGGCTGTATAGATGTCTAGAAATCAGTTCAAAATGTTTACCCGACACCATCATTCTGACTTTGCCAAAGAGCCAGAAGTCCCATGGTGGCAGATCTGGTACTAAGGTGGATGATCACACTTAAAGATTTACAACTTCACTTTTCACTGCATGACATTTGGCACACCACAATCTATTTTTCAATACATCCTATAGAGACAGTCACAGAAGAGGAATTCCAAAACTGATTTTGAAAGTGGCCAAAGTGATAGGATAACTTTGTTCAAAGCTAAGTGAAGATTTTAAGGAAGATTAATGACAGTGTGTCTACTATTGTAAAAATTCTTAAAATGTAAATATCCATCAGACAGTCTGATTATATGTATCATAGAATACCATTTTTTCATTAAAGGTTGAAGTGTTGCCATATGCTATAACATGCAAATACCTAAAGGTTTCATATTAAATGAAATAAGCCAGGAAGAGAGATACCCACACTACGTGATCTCACTCATATGATATGACATCTAAAAATTAATCTTAAGGGCCGGCGGTATAGCTCAGCGGACTTAGCACTTGCTTAGAGGAAGTGCAGGGGCCAGGGTTAAGTTCCTGGCCCCTCGTGCTGTGCTGGCCCCGCTGTAGAGAGCGCTGAGCCAGTGATACTGGGCATGGTGGTGCGCATCTGTAATCCTGGCCCTTGGGAGGTACAAACAGGAGGATCACTATGACTCAGTAGTGAGACCCTAAAAAAAAAGAAAGGATGGAAATGGACATGAAAAAAAATTAATCTTATAAGAGTTAAGCAAGAATGGTAGTTACCACAGATTGGAAAGACAGAATGGAGAAAGACTGGTAACTGGGCATAAAGTTACAGTTTAGTAGGAAAAATAGATTGTACTGGTAAAGACAGTTGACAGTGATGCGTGATATATCATGAAATGGATATTAGAGAGAAGTTTGCCCTTCCATGAGGAAATGATGAAAATTTAAGGTGATGTAGATGTTAGTTTCTTCAATTTGTTCATTATTCAACCAAGTCATGATATTATGTCCTATAAACATGTACAACTTTTTATATCAGTTAAAAGTTCAGTTTTCTATTGAAAACTCATATGAACTCCTGCATCAAGTCATGAAAATTGATCTGAAAAGGACTTGTGATAGGTCATATATCTGCAGTAATAATATAGGGTACATTTTTATTTATTCTTTTAAATAAACAACTTTTTTGCTGTTGTTTTTGATGCTGGAGATGGATCAAACTTAGGAGCCTGTGCTTGCCAGGTAGGCATTTAAGCCACTGAGCTATCTTCCTGGGCCCAGAAACAACTTTTTGATTGCTTGATTCTTTGTGTTGCTATCTTAGTCTCAACTGCATTACTTTCTGCTTTTATCTTGGGAATTTCCTCCCTCCCTTCATAATTTCCTCCTCTGAACTTGGGGTTTGATGTGTTCTTTTTTGTAGAACTTTGAGGTTCAATATTTATTTATTTGAGCTTGTTCTGTTTCCTGGTGTAAAAGTTCCTCATTATAAATTTCCCTCAAGGGACTACTTGAGTTGTTTCTCACAAATTCTTGTATGCTGTACCAGCATTATCATTTAATTGTATATACTGTTTAACTTCATCTTTAATTTCTTCTCTGATCCATTGGTTGTTCAGAAGTATGTTAATGTCCACATTTTTATATAGCTTTTGTGGACATTGATTTCTAATTTTAGTGTGCTATGGCTAGACAGTATATATGGGATAATTTCAATTTCTCCATGTTTATTTAAAAATGCTTAGTGAGTTAATATCCGGTCTGTTGTGGAGAATGTTCCTTGTGCACCTGAGAGGAGTGTATCCTCACATTTTGGGGTAGAACACTTTGTAGATATTTACCAGGTCTATTTAATCACAGGTTTGATTTTTTAAAAAAATTTTATTTATTTATTTGTTTATTTATTTAGTTACTGTGTTTTAGGGCAGGTTCTATAGGGTGTTCAGGGTCTCACTACTAGATCAGACTCATAGTGATCCACCTGTATACAGCCTCCCATCAGCTGGGATTACAGGTGCACACCATGATGCCCAGTCTCCATTGCTGTCTCAGTGTGTCCCGGGGGTGGGGCTGGCAAGGCAGGCCTGGGGACTGATCCCTCAGCTCTTATGCCTGCTTGCAGGTGCTTTAATCTGCTGAGATATTTGGCTGGCCTATAGATTTGGTTTAATTTTGCTTTAATTTTTGTTGATTTTTTTTTTTTGGTCTTAATTTATTTGTGAGAGTGGAGTACCAAGGTCCTCTACCACAAGTACATTAATACTTATTTTTTTGTGCCTGTTAATGTTTGCTTTATGTAGTTTTATGCATCAGAGTTAGGTGGCTATGTATTTATAATTGTTATCCCTTTTTATTCCTTGAGCAGTTTTCATTTATGAACTATTTGTAGTGACCTTCTTTATCTCTTTTATTAATTTTGGTTTACAGTTTATACTGTCTCCATGGAGTAGCTACCCTTGTTTTTTTCTGGGTTCCAATGGCATGAACATTATTTTTCAGCCTTGGATTTTAGTCTATGGATTTTTTTTTTCTTTTTCTAGAAAATATGTTCCTTTAATGCAGTATACTAGTGGATCCTTTTGTCAGTGTACTTCTTTTGATGGGAGAGTTGAGAGCATTTACACTGATGGCTATAACGGACATGTGTGGGATTATCTCTTTCATGACGTTTTATTGTTGATGATTCCCTGTATTAATGCTTGCCCTTACTGGCAGCTTTCTTCCTTCAGAAAGTTGATTTTGAGGCACCGTTCACACTGAGTCCTTGGTGAAACAGCTCCAGTGGCCCTCCCTGAAAATTTGATCAGAATCATTCAATTTAGAGTTTATTTTCTTAGGTCTTCATTTATGTTTCTCAAGATATTTTCTCAATCAATCTAGACATAACTTTTGTTTCATAATCTATTTTCTGAAGGGCATCAACTGAGAAAGTAATTGTGATAGTTCTCCAACAGGGAGATTGTTCTTGTAACTGTCCTTTATTTCACTTCTGACACTAGTGCTACCACTGTACTTGAATACTAGAAACTGGAATTAAAATAAAAGCTCTGTGTGGTAAAAAAGAAGACTATATGTTAAATCAATATAAAATGACTTTTAAGTTAAGCAATAAATGGCAGTGTAGTTGTAAAATCCCAGTAATCAATGAAGCTGAGGCAGGAGGGGAGAAAATTTCAGCATGGCGGGGTAACCTATCTACTTAGGGAAAATCTGCCTTAAAATTAGAAATTAAAAAAAAAATACCAATGTAGTGTATTTTTTGACTATACTTTTATTACACAGCCCAAACTTGAATATTATTATTATTTTTTATTGTTTAAATTTAACACGGGTTATATTACATATTTTCATCATCAGATCAGTTTAGATTAATACATATAGTTATATAAGATTGATCAAACAATTAAACATTAACCCTTCTAAATCAACATTACTTTTGTTTTTTTCTTTTCCCCTTTCTTTTCTTTGAAAGTTGACATATTGCACATTATCCTCACAATCATTCTACAGAGTACAGTGTGTGGGCATGACCCACCTCCCTATTGATGTTGCTTAGAAAAAA
>PVJA010006112.1:0-75084 GCA_004027025.1 Myocastor coypus
GGGGGGGGGCGGGGAAAGGGAAGGCAGGCCAAGGATCCTGACCCAGCCGGCCCACAGGCTCAGCTCCCAGCGGTGGGGTTTGGGCTGGGCTGGAACAGGAAGTTAGTCGCGGGAACGCAGAGGCGGGGCAGAGGGGCGCAGGGGCTTACCCGCGGCGGGTGCCCAGGCTCAGCTCCCAGCGGTGGGGTTTGGGCTGGGCTCGGTTGCATCATATTTCTGATGAACAGCGATGAACCTGAGGTCAGAGAGTCTGGGATTACTGCTCAACACTTATTGTTGCCAGCCACGTGACCTTGAACTTATAGAACAGTCTATCAAACAAGGCATGTTATGGGGAGCTGAGAACAAATCCAGGAATGCCTTGAGGTTGTGTAAATGTTGGTTTTTTTGATCTGTTTACTTTCAAAAGAAATATATTTATTTTAATGTTCACTTAAAATAAACAACTTTCTGAATGTATTTGATGAGAGATTCTTTGTACTTGGTGGGATTTCAGTATGAGGCCAACCTTCTGGCTGTTTGGTAGGCAAATGGCATATTTTCAGCCAGTTAGAAGATAAGTTCTTGTCCAAACAGATCTATTGTTACTAGGTACAGTGTCTTTAAGGCTGTCACATATTGACAGTAGTGAATCTTTAAAGTAAATCCTGAATTTCAGCTCTGGTCTTACCACTTGCTAATGATATAGAATCCTAAGGGAAACATTTTAGCTTTTTGAACTTTTATTATTATTGTTTTTAATCTGTAATGGGAGTATGCCTTGGAGGATCAAGTAGGTTAAAACTGATGAATGTGTGTTTCCTAGACCATAATAGGTGTTTGATAAACTAGCCATTTTTCTATGACATATATTATGCTCCAGGTAACATTAGATGGCTCATTTGTGCTAAACTTTACCTCACTGATAAATATCCCTTCTCTGAAGACTCTTCTAGACTGGAAAATGTATCTCATTACTTGGTAGATTTTTTTCCTGATATTTAAACAGCTCAGATAAAGGTCCCAGTTAATTCTGTTAACACTATAAAGTATACCTAAAGGAATGTTTAGCTAGTTGAGAACTGACTTTCTTATGACTCTGGCTTAAGTGAGTCAGGTATATGAGAGAGGAGTTTAGGAAAATAATGAGGCTTTCTCTAAAGTTGGTAGCCAAAGCTCCGAAGCCTTGCTAGAAATGGGTTGGTCTTCTATGGACATTCATATTCAAAGGTAGAGCGCAACTAGTATAGAACTTTCTATCAGTTTCCCACAAAGACACTGATCTGTAGGAAAAATAGCTGTTATAAGGCTAACTCTTATTTGTATTTGTGTCATTTTTATTTTAATAGTTAAGATTGTCACCGTAACACTCATCTATTACAGTATTCATTATGTATACACCTATCTATCCTTTTATCCAATTAGTCATTCTCAGCTACTTACTTTCAAATGTCTTTCAATCCATGCTTGGTGTCAGTATTATTGATGGGACTGGGACAAGCAGTGAAATATGGTTCCTGTGTTGGAGAAAAGCAGAGCAACGAGGAGGAGGTGCCTACACAGACGATGACGGTGCTGTTCAGCTTTGCAGAAGCTAATCTTACAAAAATCAAGACGGGGATATGGTGCTGCACCTACTAAGGCAGATGCCAAGTTAGAGGTATGGATACTGCATCCCGGGTCATCCAGTGGAAGGATGAAGAATTTGCGGTGAAGACTTTCTTGTTGGGTTCATCTGGAGATGAGTTTGGAAGGATGATAATACACTGAGGCTCCCAGGGTGGATGAGCAGAGTGAGAATTGACTCCAAGCTGGCAAAGTGACTGAGTTGTCTTTCCTTTTCCTCTGCGTGATTATTTACAGAACAGTTTCTCATTTTATTGGTTCCAGCCAAGCACGCTTGTTGACTGAGCTGTAGACCATCTGCTTCATTAAGCCCTTCCCATCCCCTCAGCTCAGCCCCTGTGTCTGCTGGAGCCCAGCACCTCTGCTTGCCATTGTGTGTGTGTGGTTTTTTTGTGTGTGTTCAGAAATTTATTAGTTTTGTAAGTCCTTCAGGAAGTTGTTAGTAGACATTAAACACTTATTTTTTATTATTTTTAATAAGATATAACATTGTGACAGTTTCAAAACATGTTAATAGTACATTTCCAATATTTGATATAATGCATATTGTTGTCCTCCTATTAGTTATATAGAGCACAGGGTGTAGACGTTATAATTTTTCTAATCATTATTGATATGAAAAATTTTTTTCTCATTGAAGAGAAAGTAGTTGTATATATAATCCAATGTTCCATTATCGCAGTGGGTTATTGGTAAAACTGGTGGTGTTGGAACCTGTTGATCTAAGCCTTTTACAGCTCAGCATTTTATCTAGCTTTCCATTTTATACCTTGTAGTTAAACTTTTCTGCTGGGTGGTTAAGGGCAAGTTTAAGCAAGACCTGTATAGCAAAACACTTATATACACAGGATGAATTAGATAATGATCCTAGTAAGCTCCAAAATGCTTTTGACACTGAGAATAGCAATGTGTAACACTAAAACTGTGCTTGGAATGCCTGTCATTCCGGTGTTTTAGGTGTGTGCTGCTTCTAATGTAATTTCAGTTACTACTATACTCGCTCTCAAGTGCATGGTTGGTTTACAGGAAAACAAAAAAGGGTATTAAATGAGAGCGAGAGACTAGGAAAAACGCCACAGGACTGCCGTTGTCCTTGTCTGCTGTCCACACCTCCAGGCCTTGCCTTCTTCGTCCTCTTCTACCGCTCATGCCCAGTTCTATGCTGCGTGCCCTTTGTGTGAACTTTTCTTTCCTCCAGTCCTTTTCCCTCCTCCTGTCCTGCTCTCTGGAACTCTCACTCCCTCCTTGAGGTCTTCTGGAGTCCCCAGGATGCAGCGCTCTTGGTGGAGGCTGCTTTGGATGCCAACGGCAGAGTCAGAAGCAGCGTTGTTGCATCTGTAGTAGCTTTTCCTTCTGTGTTCGAAGCCCTTTCTCTTTGGAGGTGTCAGCCGTCTGCCCATGACACCCGTTTTCCTTCCTGGTTACTGTCTGCAGCAGCAGTCCTCGCTGTTCCCTTTCCTTCACAGAGTTCTTTGCTACCTAGGTGTTGAGGTTGCAAATTCATGCAACTGTCTCTTCATGCTGGGCAAAAGTCCAGCCCTACATATTGTTGATGTTGTGACTGTGGTTGTCTTCACTCTCTTAACACTTCCTATGCTCCTTGTTGCTTACTTGTCTGTTCCTTAAATCATAATCTCCGATATAGTGATCCCCAGGAGGATGTCCCGGATCGAAGCTATCATGCTTCCTTTCCCCTTGTCAGCACACTCTAGCCAGATTTCTGTGCTCATTCTACCACTGTTGTTCTTAGCACGGCCACTGCATGTTTTCTTCCTTCCGACTCCTTCTCTTCTGTGAGGTCGTATTTAAAGATGGAGATATTTCAATCACCGTGTGTTTTGGTATGACAATCCCCTTCCTCTGTCACAGTCCTCACCTCCTCTCTTCTCCGCCTTTTGTGCCATTGTGCATCATGTGTGTTCTTCCATAGATGCTGCTTATTTGTTTGTGATTCTTCCTTGTGTGTTTTCCTCAAAGTGCCATAAACATAATGGAGCCCGGCTTTGTTCATGTCTGTGTTTCCAGTTCACCGGGAGGTTGTGGTCAGGCTGCCCTCTCTCTGTAGCCCCGGCTGCCTCACTCCCAAGCAGCTGAGCTCCTGGGAGGAAGACAAGGGCTCAGGTGGGGCCCAGGAACACCTTGGACTGCAGGAGCTCACAGTGCAAACACCCACCAGGAGAATCGTACTTGGGAAGACCAGTGAAGATTCCTGGTTGGGGGCATAGGTATGTGAGGAGAAAAAAGAGGAGGAACAGAAAGAGACAAAGAAGAAGGAAGAAGAGGAAGAAGAGGAGCAAGAGGAGGAGAGGAGGAGGAAGAGGAGAAGGAAAAACAAGAGAACTGGAGGAAAAGGAGGTGGCTGATCTCATTAATTGGACTCTGCAACGTTTTCTTCCTCCTGCTTATTTTCCTAGTAATTTTTGAAGAACATCTGAAGGGGCTGGCCTTCAGATGATAGGCTATCAGATGATAGCTCAGTGGACTAAAGTGCCTGCTTAGTCAGAGAGCAGTGGCTGGGTTCGATCTGGGCATGCCATGTGTGCCGGCTTTGCCTGCAGTTGTGCTGAGAAGGGGATTGAGACTGGGCATGATGATACGCACCTGTAATCCCAGCACTTGGGAAGCTGAACAGAGGAGAATCACTTCGAGTCCGATCTACGTAGTCAGACTCTGTAGACCCCATAGACCCTCTCCTAAATACAGAAAAAACCAAGGACATCTTGAGATAATATATATCACAAATTCCTTCTCTCTCTCCACTTCTGTGTTTGTGTGTAAGGAGTGCATCTGAAAATTCCAAAATGTGTTTGCAACTCTGAAACAAGTGTCTAAATTTGATGTCAACAGATTTCTAAATTAAAGGACATCAGTGTTCTGTTAACTTGTAAGAATGCTGTCATTATATCACAAACACTTTCCATTTATTTTTGTTCACATTTTGATTCCTTTACCAAAGGTAGCGTGCCCAGTGTACCTTGATGATCAGCCTTTTGTCTGTCCAGGAGTCCTGTGTTTTGGTCATCAGTGCTAAAGAAGGTCACTAATCAAAGGCATGCATTTGAGTTTTTGAATTTGAAAGTTCTATTTTGCAATATATGGGGCAAAGACATTGAAGAGCACACATGTGGGCATACACACACACACACACACACACACACACACACACCCTGTCAACAGATCAACTAGCATGTCTTTGAATAACACCAAGCGATAGCAGCTGGTCTCAGGCAGGGCTAAGAGGAGCCAGTTCGTGTGAGCAGGACTCACTGCCCCACGGCTGGGAGTGGCAGGGAGAGGAGCAGTGAATGCTTGCTTCATCTTTGAAGGAGCATCAGCCAGGTCAGTGGGTGAAGGATCAGGACAAGCGCCTGGGCTCAGGGGCACCAACGTTTGCAGACTCTGGCTTTGCCTTGAATCTCGAGGCCAGGCAGGAAGGCTGAGCAACCTTTTGGGAATGGCAGCCTTCAAACCAAGAGGGACAGAGAAGCCTGGCAGGTCAGGCCCTTGCTCACCAAGCCTCACAACGCCCCTGTGCCATTCT
The DNA here is from genome assembly GCA_004027025.1 of Myocastor coypus. Lineage (NCBI taxonomy): Eukaryota > Metazoa > Chordata > Mammalia > Rodentia > Myocastoridae > Myocastor > Myocastor coypus. Next base: position 5,147 of record PVJA010006112.1, read on the forward strand.
GGCAAGGACCTGAGTCTGTAGATACCATGTAACCCTTCCAAACTGATGCTAATTGATGTTAAAACAAGGAATTTCTTTCTTTCTGGCTATGATATTTAGCTACTAAGGTACATATATGCTATTATCTATCTCCTCCAAGAAAGAAGAAATGCAGGCCTATGATTGGCCCCCTTCTAATTTTTTCAACATGTTCAGAGGTGTAATTCACATACTGTATAATTCATAACATGAAGAGTGTACATAATTTTTAATATTTTATTCCACAGACTGTGTTGGAATGCTACATATCTATGTACAATGTAAGATTTACCACGCTAGCTCCTTTACCATGGCAGTAAGTAATTTTGCTCTGCTTCATTTTCATGCGTGGTCACATTGTCATGCATCTGGTCACAACAAACTTTTCAAAACCCTTTCATCACCTCAAAGAGGTAAGTAATAGCTGGCCACTTCCCCTGGAAGCTCTGGAGATTCCCAGTTTCTGGAAAAGCCCAACTTAGGGTGGAGAAACAGTGGGAAACAAAGGATGCTTCATCAAGACCCCAAACATAGAATTAGCATCTGGTCTGATGCATGCATTCACAGATATGCACCAACACACGGAACACAGGGACATCAGCTGGCACTGTTCCCCTTTGTTTCTTCTGCGCGGAGCTATTTACATTGGCTACATTCCAAGCCATGTAGTTCTGAGCCTGTACTGTCTCATAAGCCTCTCCTTGGTTCCACTGTACATCTGCTTCTCTGGGGTTAGACATCATTGCAAATAGCCACAGTTCACTTGAAGGCAGTGTTTTCCACACCCTCGCATCATCTTCCCTCTAAGAAGTCTTTGAAAAACATGTTTTCTCCCTGGGCATTCTAGTACCATGGACCCACCAGCTGTGCACTGAGAGCCACCAACCTTCGTAATACGTCTGATCCATCCACACCAGCTCCTAGGTGTTTTACTCATTCTAAGTATCACTGCATTAAGAGTGCACCCTCGGGGAACCAGGTCTACCATATATTTTGCTCCTCTTTCTCCCTCACCTGCTATGCATCCTAGATCAAGGTGTTTGGTCTTTCTGTATCTTACTTTCCTTGTCTGTAGAAAGAAGACTCAAGTGCAAAGCTTACTCAGAAGATCTATAATGATGGCTAGATTAGTTAATAGTGCATGGAAGGAATAATGCTTTCAAAGTGTTTTACTAGTGGTTGTTATTTTTTAGATATCTTCCATTTAAAAAGTACCTTAAAATCCACAAGACAGTGCAGACACCGATTTTCTTACAGCTGCCTGTTTTGCTGTGGTGCGGTCCATTCTCACGTTGGAATGTGTTTTCAATGGAAAGCAGGTTCGATTAGAATGTCTTTTCTCTCCTCTCCATCCATGTGCTTTTGTTTTCTGATAGAGGGGTTAAGCTCAAGGAGTGATGGGCAACTCTGCTTGCACTGTTTGTTGCTTTATCATTTAGAGACAGGGTTCTGCTAGGTCACTCAGGCTGGCCTCAAACCTGCAATCCTGCCACAGCCTTCTGAATAGCTGGAATTACAGGCGTGCTCCCCCTGCAACCAATCTCTTTTCTTGTCTTCTTGATCATCACGTAGGAAACTGAACTTCGTGATGTTAAGGATCAACACCAACACTCAATGATCTGCATATTAGGGTTCATAGTTTCAGTGAGAGGCGTAAAAATGACAAAGCTTATTTTGCCTAAGAATCTTTCCACATGGGGAAATCCATGAAGAGCTTAGCTTGCCTTCCTGAGTGCATTTTGTAGATCACCATTCATCTTGTGGAGGGTGGAAAACAAGGAAGGACTGTATTGAAGCCAGACCGTGTTCATTAACTGCCTATCTATAGATTCACAGGCTGCTCCTTGTTGATATAATTCAGAGTCTGATGCCTAATCACTGGTTCATGTGATGCTGTAGCAAGTTGCTTCTGAATCTCCAGCACCAAATCTTTTATTTTTAGAAGACTAAATCTTGACTGCTTGGCTTAAGTGGAGAATTAATAACTTGACCCAGGAAGTTAATTGATATTCAGTTATCTAAGGAAGGTGAATATTCTTGGAGAAGGAAGTGCAAGTAGATTTGTAGAGGGCCAGAAAAGAACAGATAGCAGGCGGCAGTTGTCTAGAGCCTCCTCCCACCCTGTGTATCTCCTGTGCTTGCATGTATCTGTCAGTGTTTTATTAGAGAAGCAGACGCAGCACAAGATACACATACGTGTGTAAGAGATACGTGTGTAAGAGATGACAAGTTTGACTTGCGGTGGTCGGCCACAGAGCTAGAAGAAGGAGTGGACAGTTTGCATACTGAGGTTTCAGCTGGAGGTGTGGACCTCCCTGCAGTGCTCCGTGCGTGTCTGCATCAGGCCGGTGGGTCTACACGGAGCGCTGAGGCATCCTCTGTGGAGGCTGAAGAGTCTGTGCCACGAGCCAGGAGATGACTTCCAAGGTGAAGGTAAAGACTAGAGCTTCTCCGAAGAACAGGAGCAGATGGATTTTTCCTCAGTTCCCTTTTATAAGGTTCCAGTCATGAGCCCTTCCAGGGTTGGTGCTCTATGACCTAGGTTGTACAATTGCGGAGAAGCTGGCTTAGTTAAGCATCTAAACTTACCAAGTGGACACAATCAACCATCACACCACATAAAATGAAAATGTTAATAATACCTGTGACATACTAATGAAGATGAAGTGAGTCAATGTATGTAAAATTCCTAAGCCCACACCTGGCACAAAGTGGTAATCAACTAATGCCATCTGTTACTGTAAGGAGGCGTCACAATCAGAGGTAAGGCAGAAATGGCTTCCTTGGTGGCTTTACTTTCTTCCATCTCCCTTACTCTTGTCCATCTTTGCTTTTGTCAAGCAAGAGCACTAGCTGATGGTGTCCAAGTGGTCATGCAGAACCATGGATACTTGGCTCAGGCGTCCTTCTTTCTCAAGGCTGTAAATAAATACCATCTTCTGAGAAAATCTCTGCCAGCACGTCCATTGCAATTAGCCTCTCTTCCCCATGGTCATGGCTACCTCCGTCCTGGTTGAGCACAGGTCTTGTACAGGTACAAGTGATCCCACTGACATCCGCAAACTTCACTGGTTAAGGAAGTCTACTGTCTTTCAATAGCTCATTCAGGATGGATTGTGCCCACTTGAGCAGTTTAGATGCTTAACTAAGCCAGCGTCTCCGCAACTGTACAACCTAGAGCATAGAGCACCAACCCTGGAGGGGCTCATGACCTGTACCTTATAAAAGGGAACTGAGGAAAAATCAGTACTGCTCCTGTTCTTCGGAGAAGCTCTAGTCTTTACCTTCAGCTTGGAAGTCATCTCCTGGCTCGTAGCACAGACTCTTCAGCATCCTCAGAGGGTGCCTCAGCACTGCCTTGTAGACCCATCGGCCTGATACAGACATGCATGGAACACTGCAGGGAGGTCCAGACTTCCAACTGCAGCCCGCAGCATGCAGACTAGTCACTCCCTCTTCCTTGCAAGTCAGACTTGAAATTTGCGACACACATATGCGTATCTTGCGCTGTATCTGCTTCTCTACTGTTCCTATTGGAGGGAGGACAAAAGATCATTGGAACTTTTACTTTTTTAGGCTGTTCTCTGAGTAATCTGAGTTGCAGCATGGTTGAAAAGTTGGACTTTTTGGATGTAGGGACTGTGTTATTGCCTTCAGCTGCCATGAAGTTCAGACACTGACAGATGACTGGAAAGCTTGGGGCAGAGGCAAAATCAAACGTCCTTCACTCCATGGGTGCCTTTTCTTGCAGAAACCTGGTGGCAGTTTATGGTAACTCTTAAAGTACACAAGTTCTAGAGTGGAAAGAAAGTCATGGGAGGGGGTTTTACGTCTCGTTTCTAAAGTCATTGTGCTGCGGTTCCCAAGGGCGCAGAAAGATGTATTTCTTTATTGGCAGTGTTTGATTCTGAAATTGAACCCAGCAGGGAGAAGTATCAGGTTGAATTTCCAAATATCTGACATAGCTATGTATAGACAATTTTTTAAAGAAATACCAGCATCCCAACAATGTAACTTGAAAGGCATGTCATCTTCCATCCGGTCTAAGAAGACTTTGCTTAGTATTCACGGGATGACCAAAGCATCATTTGAATTTTTTATCTGAAAGTATTTGATCTGGCAGGCACAAGTCTGTTTGATTTGTATTTTAAATGATCGTGTAAAAATCCGTTTCATCAGAGAGCTGAGCACCTGAGAGCTCTATTGTAAGACTCAGCTCCAGCTGCTACAATGAAGTAGCATAGACCGGGAGACTGAAAAAATAATGGACTCCTTATATTTTTGGAATTTGAACATGCATGATGTCGGTGCTGGCACAGTCAAATTCTGGTGCAGTTTTCTTCCAAGTTTTCTGGTGTCTTCATATGAAAGAGAAAGCAAGGGGAAAAATGACTTTTTGGAGTTTCTTCCTAGAATTGAATTAATTTAGATCATGAAGATCCCGGTGTTTTTAATTTTATTTATTTATGTATTTATTTATTTATTTATTTTGTCTTTTTGAGGCAGAGTCTTGCTATGCAGTTCCAGCTGGCTTTGAGCTTACCTTTTGTAGCCCAGGTTGGTCTCAAACTTGCACTGATCCTCCTGCTTCAGCCTCCCAAGTGCTGGGATTACAAGTGTGCACTACCATGCCTGGCTAGTCGTTTTTATTATGGAAAATATAAAACAAAATCTCATCTCAAAATAATAAAATAATAAGAGGGCAACAATTAATACACCATATATCAGTATCTTTAAAGTAGGTACTCAGAGTATAGGAAGTGGAGAAAAAGGCTCCTTTTTAAAAGAGGAAACACATAATAGTGCGACATTTCTTTTCCATTAGTACTATAAAATAATCAAATTAGCTTATATATATTAAAATGTCACTGAAACAGTGGAGTAGCCAGTTTGGAAAATTAGTTGAGCTTTGCCTTAGTTCCTATTTATTTAGCTTCTAGCATGTACTTTATCTGTATATCTATGTCTTTATATCTGTCTCTGTATCTGTCTGTTATCTGTATCTTTGTCATCTTTGTTTACATTATTTTTGGGGATAGAATGAGACAGAGAGAGAGAGAGAGAGAGAGAGTGAGAGAGAGAGAGAGGACACTCATATAAGCGAAACCATGCAATACTTAAGGTCACATTTCTGAGTCCTTTCACTGAATGTTATGCTCTCCAGTTGCATCCATTTACTGACGAACGCCTTGAGTTTATTTTACTTTAAGGTAGAGTGGTACTCCACTTGTGTCAGTACCTTATCTTCCTTATCTGTTCATCTGTTGATGGGCCTATGGGCTGCTTCCAAGATCTAGCTCCTATAAAAATGTGCTGCTATAAACATGTGAATGCGTGTAGTTCTGTAACGCGATGGTTTGAAGTCTCCTTCTGGGAAGATACATGACAGCTGGATGCTTACGGTCTTGTCTAACCCTGATTATCTCCCCAAGACTTCATCTCTCAGTGTAATCAGATTAGGAAATAGCGCTTCAACCTATAAATTTTGGGGTGACACAATTCAGTACTTAGCAGGTACCTAAATATTCCTCAGGGAAAACAAATGGTCCTAGAATTTTCAGGTTGTCTAGAAAGATCAGGGAGGTAGAACAGAATGCTTGAGAGGCAGGATTGCAGCGTGAAGGGTGTAGACTCTGGAGCCAAGTTGTCTAAGCTGATACCCTGCAAGATGAGGTCCGCTCGCTGCCTGTGGACCTTTGGTGGTTTACCATACATCTCTATGCTTTTATTTACCCATCTGTAAAATGGAGATGGTTCTGTGTTGCACTTTACAAAGTTGTGACTGGTAAATGCATTGACAAACACGCAACCTTCCAGTTCTGCCTGGTGCATAGTAAGGGAGCCATGTCTCTTACACTCCTCGTGGCAGTGCTGGACTGGAGGTCCTGTCTTCTCAATCCATATCCGTCCTACTGTTTTCCAACTGTGGGGATGAGGTACCATTTATCATTAGAAAGATCTTACTATGAAAGACCTTCACATGAGAAAGACCCTATTTATTTCTATACCTGGTGTTATGATTCATCTGTATTTGTTGCTTCAAAGCCTCATCCAGTCAATGAGGTGCAGTTTTACAGTTGGTGACTGAGTTATGATCTAAGGCTGGGATTATGGGTCTCAGTGCTACTTCCAGCCTGGGGTAGATAGCCTGAATGCGACATTAGGGAGACAGAGTCGCTGTCTGGAGCCATTGTTGCTGCTCCTCCTCCCTTTAGCTCTCTGCTCTTTGCCGTCGCCATGAAAGGCTGTTCTGTCCATGCGCCACTCTGCCTTGGAGCCAGCTGAGTATAGATTATAGCTGGTAACTGTGAGCTAAATAAACCTTTCCTTCATTCTGAGTGTGCCAGCAATGAGGGAAGAGTAACCGAGACACCTGGCTTCTGTAGGCGTTTGATTAGCGTTTCTAGGTTGTGAAGGCGTTTGATGTTTCTCTCCTTGATTTAGGAAGAAAATAAAATTATAGAATGTTGGATAAAACATTGTTTCAGGAATTAGGAAAGCTTGGGTTTCCTTCCGGTGCAGTGAACATCTGTATACCTGTGGACAAGTCAAACTTTTCTCTTGGTGCTCACTCCGGCAGCACATGTACTAAAATCGCAGTGATACAAAGAAGATGAGCATGGCCCCTGCCCAAGCATGCCATGCAAATTCGTGAAGTGTTCCATATTTTCGTCCTAATGATCACAGCTTCCTAAATTCAGTGCATATGTAGAACATGAATGTGTCAAGGTGTCTGAAAGAAGTTGGGACTAAAGAACTAAATAAACCATGATCAATACTGAAAAAACCAATTATCTTGACCTCCAGCTTCTTGGCTGAAGGAGGAGGTAGCAGTCCATATTTTGTGTACCTCATGGGATTCTAAAAAATTAAATACAGTTTAAAAGACACCTTCTAGGTTCACAGCAAAAGTGAAAGCACAAGATTGGCTGTTAGTCCCTGCCCCATGCCTGCGTTGTCTGCTGTCAACCTCTTACACCACACCAGACTGCTACCTGTACCGCAGTTGCCCTGCTTGCTCTGGGACATCATAAGGACTTAGTGTCCGTCAGTGTACCTTAGGAATCATTCCCATTGTTCATTCTGTTTGGAAAATGTGTAGTGAATGTGTTCCTCATTCTGCCTAGTAGCGTGGAGAACTCATTCTCTGCCCTAGAACTTCACTGGAATTTTAAACATTCATGTTACAGAGCACAGAAGAAATGTAAATTAAAACTACATGGAAATGCTGTCTTATTCCATAAAGAGTATCTATCATTAAGAAATCAAGTAATAATACTGGTGAGGATGCTAGGGAAAAGAGGTCTTCCACATTGCTGATGGGAATGTAAGCTAGTGTAACTACTGTGGAAATCCATATGAAAATTCATAGGACAGTTAAAAATAGGAGTTTTATTTGACCTAGCTATTCATCTTCTAGGATTTTTCCTGAAACAGAGACATGCTATTAGAGTGATGTCTGCATGCCCATGTTTCTAGCAGTGCAGTTCATCGTAGCTTGAACTTAGCTATGCATATATGCCTATCAACAGATGAATAGAGAAAGAAAACGTGCTGCTCTTAACCAGTGAAATGCTACTGTGCTATAAATAAAAATAAATTTGCCGCATTTGTAGAGAGACCAGTGCAATGTGAGAACATGATACTAGATGGGATAGGTCAGACACACAAGCTTAAGTACCATCTGCTTTCTCTTACCTGGATATATAGCACCTATGGGGCAGATTTTTTTTTCAAATGGATGGGACAATTAGAGATGTGGGGGGAGGGGAGGAAATAAAGGGGGTGGGGAAAAATTTAAGGGCCAGAATGATGGAAACAGAGCTTTGCCACTGGCAAGGGGATCAAGAATTGGAAGGAACAGGGAGGGAGCGGAAGGGTAGGACATCAAAAAAGATTTAAGCTATTTTATATATCTGTGAGAATTTCACGTGGTGAATGCAATCGCCATGCGTAGCAAACTAATAAATAAAATAGTTCCACAGGCATAACCTTTCCTGAAGTCTCCCTATGGCAGAATGGGAGGTGTTGATAGCTTGAGTACACCCATCAGCTGGCTATCTCTGCTGTTTTCGTAGCCCACAAATCTCAAGATGGCTGTGCAGATTATCTTACCAGCCCCTAGAAATTGTCTAGGGTTGTGCTGTTGTGTGGGCATCTGCTTGTTCCTCTCAGTTGCTCTCAGTTTTCTGGGAAGATGCCTACTCTTGTAACACAGGAACGGTTTCGTAAGACCTGTGTCTTGCTTGGGAAAGCCTGTCGCTGATCTGCGGGCTTCTGCCTAGAGAGGGGATAGTCCAAAAGAAGGTGTCCCAGGGGAGATTTCTAGGAAGGGTGGACAGAAACGCCTGAGTGTATCCAGAACCTCAGAACCAGGAAGTCTGTCTGTGCCTTCTGGTTCAACCCCTCATTGCATACATGGGAAATCCAAGATCTACAGAAAGATGTGATCCTCCCAAACCCATAGTTAGCGAGTGGCAAAGAAAGAACTGAGTGTGATCTCTGTCCTTTCCATTCCTCTTAGTCTAACCACCCTCACCTGAAGAATGAGGATGCTGCTTGGGGTCACGTGGGCCTTGCTTGAATGAAATTCTTGGTATTCTACATGTAGCATATCTACATGCGGGTGGTCTTTGGGGTTGCTAGGAAAACGGAGGTGGAAAGCAAACAGTTTCTGGGATAGAATAGGGACTCAACAAGTGTTGGTTGTATTGTCACTGTTTTCCTTTAAATTTACACAAGAAATACTGTACAACACTCCTCCCACAAGCTTCCCACTGCATTTTTCTAGCAGATTCCTCCCCAAGAAGTCTGAGGAAATCATATCATTTTATGGAGAGAATTCTTGCCATGGACTTTCACATGCTACCCAGATCCAGCACTTTAATTTAATGACAAGATGCTAAATTTGAGTCTGTGTTTGCTCTGAACTTTTATGCAGATAGTGGCTGGTGATATGTGAAGAACCATTATGCCACATCAAGTTTCATTTTAAAGTCCATAAATGCACCTTTTAAAAATGAAAGCAAAGTACTTTGCTATCCTCGAGACATAAATCATGTATTTTTATTACTTCCGAAGACCACCAGAAGATGAGCTCTGATATTTCTAAGGTGACAAGCAATTTATGTGAATAAATCACAATTTGAGCTCCATTATGCTCCAGTTGATATATAAGCAATAAGGTTTATAGATGTTTATTTAACAATATTTAGTGCCAATACAGAAACCTAAGCTTTCCTGTGACTAATTTCCGGTTCTATAGGAGATAGTAGCTAGTGTTAAGTACCCGTGAGAGAGGCTGCATCAGGCTACACATTCCCTATGCAAAGGCTGCATGCATCTCTCTGATTTCAAAGAACCAAGAAAGCTGGGAACCATGGACCTGAGCTACCGCCTAACCGAGGTCTGGCCTGGAATAGATGCTGTGGAGGACAAGGCGCCCAGACGGAGGAGTTCAGAAGTCTGCTGCTTTATGCAGTTTTCACAGCACCTTGGGGCACAGCTAGCACCACCACAGCTCGGTAGTGTCACAACTTGGCACCATGGAAGTCACACCAGCTTTGGAGATAGACTGCAAATCCCAGCTTATGCTGAATAGTTTTGTGCCTTGGACAAGTGGTCTAGGAGTCCCTGAGCCTCGGTTTACTCATTGTGACATAGTGACACCTGTCTTCTGTGGTGGGCAAGAAAAGTAAGCTGAATGATGAGATGTCCTCTGGAGAGCCCCTTGCAGTGTGTCTGATTCTCCAGAATGACAGGCACTTTGAATGCTGGGTACCACGGCTGGTTTCTTACATTCTACACGCTAACTATGCTGCACTTAGTCTCTTACTCATCTTAGCAACACTGTAGCCGAAGATGTGCCTTTCAGATCCGTCTGTGCTTCCTGTAGATGTCAACCCAACTGTCCAAGTGAGAATCTTCCTGGATCTTTTTATTTTTTTAGCTGATTTGGATGTGTAGCTTGAGTCTGAGTCTCGGTGGGATCAACATCTGCCCCAAGGCCCAGCCTCAGGCTTAGCCCCTTCTTGCCTTTGCTTTCTGTCAATATCCCATGGGGGGAAGCAGGGCCTTTGCCACCCAGACGGAAGCTGGGGGAGGCTCAGGTCTAGAGTTAAAATTCACGCGGCTTTGAAGCCGCTCCACCTCTGTCTCTGAGCATTGGTTCGTTCTTTTAGCAGGGAGTGATGCTTTTTGTCTTCTTCTACTTTATAATTATTCCTTTCCTTTCAGAGTCTCTTTATTTCTGTGAACATGAAGTGGAATTTGTCTTCACTCATTTTAAAAATCAGTGTTTTGCTCTGCTGGAGATTGCTTTCTTAGGGTAGCCCAGCTCTCACAAGATGCTAATTCTGTTTTGATTCTCTTTGTAATCAGATTCCCTTTTGAAGCACTCTTGAATCCCATTGAAACTATCTGCTGGCTTCTCTTCTGAGATGGAGAGACAACCTTTATTTTAGTGAGTTTGCCACTCTTCCATCCCCTTTCATATAATGAAATGATGAAGTTGCGATTTCCTCCATTTCTTCTGTCATCCTGCCTCCAGAGACGCAGCTGAATTATTTTCTCAGAACCTCAGCCATCATTTGTACTGGGCGCTTGCTTTTGTACTGCTTTCATGATAAGCAGAAAAGATAAGACTATGGCAGTTTCATTTTCTGGTGCATTTTTCAGCTTTTTGGCTTTATTTTAGTTCTGCCACGATTACAAAAGGTATGGACTGCAAACAAGATGTGCTCTGAGAGCCATCACGGAGCATCAAGGATGTATGGCCGTGAGGTCCACGTTGGCTTGTGCAGAGCAAAGTTTGGATTAAGTCAATCTGAGCAGTTTTCCCTGGGGATTCTGAGCATCCCTTTGTCTGCTTTTGAAAACACCATAATTCAAGTCCCGGAACGCTATACAACAAGGGGGTGGCTTGTTTAATTTGCATCAGAGTTCGTGACCCTCCAAACTGAGGTGAAGCAGCTTTCACTGGTTGCACAGTGGCCAGAGGGAAACAGGCAGGAGTGGACGAGGGTCCAGGACTGGGACACATTTACCCCTCACAGCCAGCAGCCTGCTCAACAGCTGTGGCCCGGGGATGAAGACTGAAGTGCCTTCAAAGCAAGTCCTGATGATTTTTCATCCTGGAGAATGGCTGGGCCCCTCGGCAGAGCCAGGGGACTTCAGCGTGCCTGTGTGTCTGCGAAGCAGGACCACAGTGATTTAGCCTTCTGCATGCCTTTTCCCATCCATTCTCCACAGCAAGTGTGGTATCTTAAAAACAGACACTAGATTGTATCACTGGCCTGATGAAAGTCCAGGCTTTTCCACGGGGCGCACAGGGCCTGGCAGAATGTGTCCTGAGCTTGTCTTTTGAGTTACACCTCAAATCGGTAAAGCTCCTTTCTGTAACTGATTTTCTAAACATTCTCCTCTGTTTATTTTTTTTCTCTCTCCTCTGTTTATACTATTATTTTTTTCCCTTTTCTCTGTCTTACTTGTAGTTTGGATTGTAGGCAAAGCATCATTTCCACAGCAAATCCTTCCCTGACCCCCTGGAAAGCCAAAGCCCACTCGCTTTTGTGTGTGTTTTAGGGAACATTCTACAGGGTGTTTAGGGTCTCATGACTAGATCAGGCTCGTAGCGGTCCACCTGTTTACAGCCTCCCAAGAGCTGGCATTATAGGCACGCACCACCACGCCCAGTCTCAGTTGCTGTCTCAGAGCACCCCTGGGGTGGAGCTGGCACAGTAGGCCTGGAGATCACAGCCCTGGCCCCTGCGCCTGCCTGTGGGTGCTTTAATCTGCTGAGCTATTTGGCCAGCTCCCCTTTGTTAAAAGGTTTCATATCCTTGATTGAAACTGTGGTAGGTTTATTTCGATGGTTTGCTAGTCCATGAGAGCCAAGATGGTATTTTGTTTATCAGTTTACTTCAGGGCTTGGTAGCAGTTTAATTAGCATTTGAGAGTCAAGATGAAGTGACTCTCTTCCTTCCTAAGTCTACAGGGGAAATCTAGTCCCCAGACTTTCCCTCTGGAAACCCACCTTGATTCTCAACTTGGTCAATTCCTGTTCACTTTTTCAGAGCTTTTCCCTTCATGATCCTTTTCTTTGAGTTGCTTTCTATAATTACCCTTGTAGTAGGCAGAGGAGGCTGCATGCCTTAACTCAACAAGGATATATTTCTAGGTCGTGTAACAAGTTGAGCGTGCAGGTCTGGTGGCCTGCTTCTCAACCAGGCCAACAGAAAGGAATATTCAACTCTGTGCTTCCATGAGGTGGAAGGCAGAAATAGAAAAATGTAGTAAGCCAGATGCTGGCTCTGAGCTTTCCACCTAGAAGTGCTAAACCTGCACTCAGATTCATGTTCAGTAATATGGTCAGAAATCTATTAGAAAATGGGTCATATCTTCCGGTCATCACTAATCCAGAACCAATGCCCCCAACACCTGACTCCTCTTGCTGTATCCAACCTGTCATTTCCAGTAATTTGTTCTTCAGCCCTCCTGTACAGTCAAACCAAAGACCTTAAGCTTGACATCAGGCACATCACTCTGTGGTTCCATCTCTTCATTTTTTAGCTCCTGTGTTCTCGTGCCAGCACTGCAGTAATTCCTTGCTCCCATTAGGATTGTGGTTGCAGATTGGGTCCCCTGGAAGCAACTCTGAGGTGGAGAGAGCAGCACACAGGAAGTTGTTGACCAGCTGAGTTCTGTCACCAATTTCTGCTATTTTGTCTTTATATCATGGTTACAAGACTCTGGCCAACTGTAGGTCTCTTTTTAAGGTCTCCATTACATGACAGTAACTTCCATTTATAGCCGTGACATGTGTTTAACACCGAGATCAGTCTGCTGTTAGATCAGTGTGTTTTATTAGGAAATAAATTGCCTTCCTTTTCCTTTAACAATAAATAGATAAATGAGTTTTCCAGTGACTCAATAGAGTCATTTTTGTCCTTGGTTTCTGTTAATTAAGAATATTAGGATGTTCATGACTATCTTCACTGAAATACAGTATTGACTAATTATTTTTAGCGTGTGTTTATGAAGTGAATTATAGTGAATATGACATTGGTCTGTGAGTCCTAATTCAAAGTACAGTGTATGTATATGTGGTGATCTTGTGTCAGATATTTAACATCTCTGAACGTGGATTTTTTAGAATTTACAAGTGTTTGCAGTTTGTTCATGGATTTGCATGTGGATCAAGTTGGACAATGTTCTCAAAGACATAGAGAGCATTAGATTCAGAACTGACCTTAGAACAAACGAAACAAGCTGGGCTCAGGAAGGTTAATGCAAAGTACTGGCCGTTAAATGGCAGAACCCACAAATAGAGCTCAGCTTTTGTGTCTGGTAGTCCCATGCCATAATCTGCCTCTGTATCCATCACTGATAAACAATTTGAATAAAACAAACATAAATGCATTTTCCAAAACAACATTTCCAGGAAAAGACTCAACTTTCTATTGAAAGTTATAAGTCCTATTAACTCTTATCATAAAACTTTATGAAAGAAGATAGGCCAGGCTCTAGGCCACAGAGTATAGGAGTTTTTGTAGAATTAGCCCATTATTCTGTCACATGGGCTTGATCCCCAGGCCAAAAGATAAGAGGTAGTGGTTCACATCAGAACAGAGCTGCTGTTTCTGTTCACAGCACAATATAAGAAAGCCTGGTGGCAGCATCACTTTGTAACAGATGGAGGAAAACATGTCTTAGCTCAACATGTGAGCAGAGAAGGGCTAGATTCCCTTGCTCTCTGTGATAGAAGCGTTCCAGGTTCTGTAGATGCCCAATAAACATTAATTGGTATCAACTCAATGGACACAGAACTACTTGATTTTGAATATTTAAATGCAGTAACCTCCTTGGTGAGAAATTAATAATTGATTTTGTCTTCATACTCCTGGAGTTCTTAACTGTTACAGCTCACTACATTTTCTGAGAAATGCTTTTAGCTCTGGATAGGCTCTAATGGACCACTTAATTTGTGCTTAGGTTTTCCTTTTTAATGTGTCCTATTTTATGTCTTGTCCTCACTGAACATTCATGTCCTGTAATTTCATTGTAAGATGATTCCACTCTGGTTCATTTACTTGACTAAGCAGATATTGGTTTTATTTTTCTTTCAGATATTGATGAATGTGCAGCTAAGATGCATTATTGCCATGCCAACACTGTGTGTGTCAACCTGCCGGGGATGTATCGCTGTGACTGTATCCCAGGGTACATTCGTGTGGATGACTTCTCTTGTACAGGTGAGTGGTAAGATGCGACATTTTTCTAACTCAGCCCTTCTCTGCACTGTATCTCTGTTACATTCACCGCCTAGTGTACTATGATGCTTTTATTTAAATAATTCTCTTTCATAATTTCATCCTCACATTTTGAAGAACTAATAATACAGGATGTTTTCATCTGCATGAGTGATTTCTACTCCCACTACTGTTGCTCCCACCTGTGTGTGTGTGTGTGTGTGTGTGTGTATGTGTGGGTGTGTGGTTTGCAACTGAAGTCCTAGTTGCCTATGGTAACACTGAGGGACTTAGAGGTATTGGTTCTAAAAATAGAAAGTCTCCAGCTATTTTTCATTCCATTATGATTAAGTACTTTTCTATGTAAAAGGTATACTTTGACAAAGATAAACAGCTACTTATATTGAAGTAGGTAGCAGCTGTGCTCACTGATCAGAGATTGGGCATATGGGAGCCAATCAAGATTATCTTGCTAAACATTTTCTTTGTGTCACTGTCACAACTGTTCTCCCTCTGCTTCTGTGCCTAACACTAACCGAGTACTCCAAGGCCAAAGGTACTGGCTCTCTCTGCACAGAATGGATCTGGGCCGGGGAGACTTTGTAGTCCCAGTGCAGTTATGATCATGTATCTGCAGGGATGAACCTTAAATTGGCTAAGGGAGGGAGGAGATTCCAGGTCTTTCTTAGCTTGGATCAGATACAATTAAAGCACCCAATTGGCAGCCTAGAATCATATAACTTGCGGTTCTCTTGAACCCCCGATTTCAATCATGTTATGCCTTTCCCTGACTTCTGACACTCTCTCTGTCTTAATAGCTTTGTCACACCAAGCTGCCTTGTTTGCTCCAAATGTTGCACCACTTAATGTCGTTTTGTGAATGATCTTTGCAGGAACACAAAAGTTGTAGAAGTGTGACATTCTTTTACCATTCCCTGTTGCATATTTCCGAGTTGCTGTTCTCCCGGGCAGAGGCTGGAGAGCTCAGATGGAGCAGTTTTCGGAGGGCTTGCTAAGGCCAGCTGTCATTTATTGCTCTTCTCTCTAGTAGTATTAAGATTTTCAGGAAAACGTGAGCTGCATTTCATGAACATAGCATGCTTGAGTATTTCAAGGGGTTAAATTTCTTTCAGGCCAGTTAACAAACATGATGTAAAAAGCCATGAAATTATAGATGATTGTCACTGTCTTCTTGTAGATGAAGTCCATAATTTATTGTAACCCCAAGAAGAAATAAAGCTGGTGACTGTCACCCCAAGGTAGCAGCACCATATCATGCAACTCATGAAGCCAGGATGAAGGCATGTTGAAGTGGCACCAGTGTGGCACTGTACTCTTGTGTCCTCAGCCAGGATGGCAGAAAGTGTTCGTGATTACTCAACTCCTATTAGGGCCAGGGGCTCCCCCTGGCAGTCTGTATATAGAATGGGATGGAAAATGACTCCCTGAAGAATGGGCTCCAGAGTTAATTTATCAAGTGGAATGTGCTGTTCTGAATGAAAGACAGAAGCATGGGTGTCACTGGCAGCCTAGTGCCCCTTCACCAAAACAGAAGAAACTGCTCTGCAGGACAGAAAGTCAGCATCACCCAAATTTTTGTTTTGTTGCGCATGGCTGTGCATTTTTCCTGAGGGGAAAGATTGGAAAACGCAAAGGTGAAAGAAATAAAGGGTGAAGCAGAGCGCACAGAGGGAGCATTGAGAGACCCTAAGGCTGGATGCTGGGCAGAGCCTCAGCGGAAAGGACCGGAAGGAAGCAGAGAGGAGAGGACTCTGTCAAGCAGGAGTGTTTAATGTGAGGCTTCTCCACTGTGATCCTGTCCGTCATGTCCTGTGAGGCTTCCTCCTGACTCGTAGATCTGGAGTAACTTCTACTTTCTCTTAATGAGGGCCAAGTGCTCCTCCTCTGAAGGGAAGCACACTAGCGTGGCAGACTTCAGAAGAAGTTGGTGTGCATCTAGGACGTTGGCGTCACGAGGGAGACATCATAACACAGTCCTCCTGCTGCCCCAGCCCCCACACACTTGACAACACACATAGAAGTTTCTGTGGTCCTGCCTTCTCTCCTGGGAATTTGAGAAATCGTCATGGAGGGCGGGCCAAATAGTTCAGTGGATTAAAGTGTCTGCAAGTAGGCACAGGGACCGGGAGTTTGCTCCCCAGCCCCTGCTCCACCGGCCCCTATTCCCAGTGTGTGTGCTGAGATGGCAACTAAGAATAGGCAGGGTGGTGCGCACCTGCAATCTCAGCTCTTGGGAAGCTGTAAACAGGCGGATCACTATGAGTTCAATCTAGTAGTGAGACCCTGAACACTCTGTAGACCTTTCCTTAAAATACAAAAAAAGAAAGAGGGAAAGAAGAAAGGAAAGAAGGAAGGCAGGAAGGAAGGAAGATAGAGAGAGAGAGAAAGAAAGAAAGAAAGAAAGAAAGAAAGAAAGAAAGAAAGAAAGAGAGAAAGAGAAGAAAGAAACCCTCATGGGGATGCCTGGCCTCCATAATTAGGTCTTTTGAAGAGCCACAAGTTTTTCAAACCTCCTTTCATTCTCCCAGCTGTGCTTTCTTTTACCCTCCACAGAAAAATTCAACTTGCCTGTGGGCATTGCCCTCATGTACATTCGCTGGCCTACCTGTTCTCCTCAAACTCCTGCGACCTCTGTGCTTGGCCTTCCACAGAGGCCACACTTATCACGGTCACTGTGAGCTTTACTTCCTAAATCCAGTGTCTCATCTCAGCAGCCCTGAGCAGGGCTTTACACACACCATCCTCGCAGTCTCTGCTCAGCTTGGGAGAATTCTTTTTCTGCTTTCCCTCTTATTGTCTGCTCCTGCTTAGCGTTTCTGGATGGCCCTGTCTTCGCGTGCTGACAGTTGAAAGGTGAGCGTGCCCTAGAGCTCTGTCCTCCTGCTCCTGTTTACCTGTATTTTTAAGGTACTTTCATAAATCGTTGGCTTTCACAGGATTCCACTATTCTCAACAGCTACATTTCTATTTCCAGCTCTGATCTTTCTCCAGAGCTTCTGAGTCTTACATTGAACTTGACGTCTACCTATAGACGCTTAAGGAAGCGCTTCATGTGCAGCACGTGTGAGACAGAGCTCTTGTTCCCTTTCCACACTGGCAAACATTTTCTACTTAAAATGTTTCCCTTGTCAACAAATGAGACTACTGCCTGCCCAGCTTAACATGGAAGTCCAAGCGTCCTACGGGAGCAATTCTCCTTGGTGGATGTGTCTGGTTGCTCTGTCATTAGCCTTGTTGTCTGTATTCTTTACACCCTATCCCGTGTCTGCCCACTCCTCTCCATGTCCCCCATTACCACCCCAGGGGACTTCTGTAGTGGCCTGTGCTCTAATCTGACTCCAGTATAGTCCAGTCTTCACAAAGCAGCTGGAGCAATCTTGGAAAAAATAGAAGTCATGCGAATGCCTAACACACTCCTGTATGTCTCATCGCACCGGAAATCAAACCCTTACTTTTTTTATTTCGACACACAACCCCGAGTGATTCCCTCATTGTGCCTCTCTGACTTTGTTTTGCATCATTTCCCTTCCTTCTCATGGGGACCTGACGACCCTGAGGCCTGTCCACTGAGCACGTGTCTTTCCCATCAGTCTCTTTGCATGTGCTAGTGTCCCTTCTCGGAAGTCTTTTGGTCTTGATGCTTACATTGGTGGATTTTTATTAACACTTAGATCTTAGACCATAAGTTGCCAAAAGTGGCTCAGGGAAGACTTTATTCATCAAAATCAATAGCCATGCATTTTTCCCATCCATACTACCTTGATTTTATTTCTCTATGTGTAACTTGTTGCCATCACCGCCTACAGTCTGTGTGTGTGTGTGTGTGTGTGTGTGGGTGGGTGTGTGTGTGTGTGTCTTTCCTATCAAACTCAGGGCCTCACTCCATGCATACTAGCCAAATCTTCTACCTTTGAGCCATGTATCAGCCCTAAACTCTCCCTTGGTTTTAAGTGATCTTTTCTCTCCAGTAGAACATATACTCGGTGTACAGGGATGTTTCCTTCTTTCTTTGTCAACTGTAGCATGACTGCCTGGCACACTGTCAGCTAGTATTTGCTGAGTGGAACAGTGCATGAAACTAAAAGGCCTTGATGCTGGGGAGATAGCTCAGTGGGCTGAGTGCTTGCCTGGCAAGTGCAAGGCCCTGGGTTCAATCCTCAGTACCTTATGCCCGGAGCACTGTGTCAGCCCCAAAACCAGGTATGGTGGCACATTTCTGTAGTCCCGATGCTAGGGAGGCTGAGACAGGAAGATCACTAGGAGTCTGAGCTGCATGAGACTGGGTACCAAATAAATAAATAAATAAATAGATAGATAGATAGATAGATAGATAGATAAGTAAATAGATAGATAGCAAATAAAACCAGAAGACCTTGTGCAGATTCTCCACTTCTCAAAAGTTCATTTATAAAATGTTCATATCTGCCACACCTACAGATTAGTTGAACCCTAATTAGTAATGACATATGTCAAAAGATTGAATATGATTCACTATAGGGCATTCTGCAGTAACAAACAACTTTAAATAGGAGTGGCTTAATACAACCCTTTTATTTTTGACTGTTATTTGTCTACCACAAATCAGCAAGAGAGCTCTGATTACAATTATATGGGTGTATGACCCATGGATGAGTCACTAGGGCGAACACCACTGAATAGAATGCAGAGCCCAGGCCCTCCATCAAGGAGGACATGTGCTGGCCAGAAAGTAGCGAATTTCCTTCACTGCCCACTGACTGAAGTGAGTCAGTAACCATGTGTAAGCACAGAGGGGTGAAGAAAAACCTTCCTAGACATGTTCCAGGGGAGAAACAGGAGTTTGGTGACAGTTGAACTGTTGACTCATATTTTTTCTATAACAGTTGAACACATTGTAGGGAAGATTTCAAATAATAATGACAACATTTAACAAATTATGTTAAGTACTGTAGTGAAAGGGAGAATAAATGAAATCTGGTAGGAGAAAGACCCTTGGTTTCTAAAGATACAGTGATGATGATGATGATGGTGACGATGACGATGACGATGACGATGACGATGATTAGCAAGTCAGGGGGTAAGTATTAGAATCACTGAAGCACATTAACAGGTTGTGACAGGATTTGATTAGGATTTATAGAATTCCATTAGGAAGGAGCAGAGCTAGTGGTACATACCTGTACTTGGGAAGCTGAGGCAGGAAGATCTCAGTGAGTTTGAGGCCAGCCAGGCCTCTGTAGTGAGTTCAAGGCCAGCCTGTACTGCATAGCTATTATCTTTTTCTTATTAAGATTTTATATATCTATATCTATATCTATATCTATATCTATATCTATATCTATATCTATATATCTATATCTATCTGAGTGTTATGGCACATTACTGTGATCCTAGCATTCTGGGAAGCCAGTACAAGGAGCACAAGGTCGAGCCCAGCTGGAGCAGCTTAGTGAGATCTTGTTTCAGATTAAAAAAAAACAAAAAACAAAAACTAAAATTAAAAGGCCAGGCGTGGTGATACAAGCTGTAATCCTAGTACTTGGGAGGCTGCTCCAGGTGGATCTCTTGAGTTCAAAGCCAGGCGGGGCTACAAAGTGTGTTCACAGGTATTCTGAGCTGCATAGTGAGACCCTGTGTCAAAAAGACAAAATAAGCAAACAAATAAATAAATCAAGTCTAAGGATGTAGCTTAGTGTAAAGCCCTGAGTTCAATCTCCAGTACTTGTGAAAACTTATGTCTCTAAGTTAATAATGCTCAAGAGTTTAAAAGGGAGCACAATTACGTAGAATTTATAAGTGTGCTATAATTTATTCATTACCCCTGTGGCCTGCAGGCTCCCTGGCATGATCGTGTGTTACACCTGGGCTCTGGACATTATTCAGGAAATTTTTCTTGGCCTTCTGAAGGATGGAATATGTAACATTTGGCCTTTGACAAGATTGTAGAAGATTTTGCCCACGAAATTAGTATGAGCTTGGATCGTTTTGTCTCCTGTCAGAAATTCCTTAGCTACACTTGTTATCTTATAAACATTGTAACTGGAAAAGTCACTGATTAGGGGCCCGGCAGGATGTCTCAGTGGTCTAAAGCGCCTGCTTAGGAAAGCTTGGGCAGCTTCAGGGACCGCGGTTCAATCCCGGGCACCACATGCTGTGCCAGCCCTGAGGCTGAGCCGGCCATAAAAACAAACAAACAAACAAACAAAAGTTCTGAAACAAGAAAAAGGATAAAATAAAATAAAATAGAAAATTTTAAAAAACGTCACTGATTAACATTTTATGAGGGGTCATGTTCTTTGCCCTATTCTTTTGACCAGCTAATATCTATGATTTATTGGCCTCTAATGTTCCTTCTTCATTCCCGTTAAACTCCTTGTGCTTTGGCTGTTTGATAAGACATTATCGTTAGATATGCAGGCAGGTTGGAAGGAGGGTACTTGTGATTTACAAGAAAAGCATGCGGCATTAAGACAGATGGTTGACAGAAATGGGTAAGCACTCATTTTTATGCTGAAAACTTCCCATCGCGGCAAGACATAAAGCAAAACAGTGAGGTAACAAACACCCCTGGCGATTTCTGTCACCTAGCTGGAAGGACTTTTATATTATTGATATTGGCATCGAGTGTACCTTGAAAGAAGCTAAGTCTTGAAACAGAGAAAGCTTATGGAGTTAGATATAATGGTCCATTAATTTAACAGTTTGAATTAATCACCTTGTAATGAAAAAGGGTAGACAATTGTTTAAATGCCTTAGGAGTAACAGTTAGTCATTAGAAGATTTTGGTTCGGTTTCTGGAATCTGACTTCTGCCCAAAGTGGATGAAATGCAGTGTGTTTTCAAACACGTGATACTTGAGATTTTCTCCTGAGCAGAAGCAAAACAAAGGGAGCTAAGCAGAGCCTCCTCCAGCTTGGCACGACTGTGAAGGATGCATGCATCATCCTTGTCTTCTGAGCACACACTGGCTGTGCTGTGGGCGGCAGTCTTTGTGTAGTTTTGTCTGTCGGTTCACTGTAAGGCGCAAGTCGTTGGTTGTGTGCTTGGCCTGGAGCCTCGGAAGAGGGGGTTTTGTTGTAAGAGGAAAGAAAGCCAGCTAGGGTGGCAGATGAAGAGCAAGATGCCAAGCATGCGTCAACCCCCCTTTTTCCTCAGTGAATTTGGTACAGGGTCTCGCCATGCAGCTTGGACTTACAGTGATCCTCGTGTTTTCAGCCTCCCCAGGCCTGGGATTGCAGGTATGCACCACTGTGGCCCAGCGTTGGCGGCTGGCTCAGCACTCCTAGGGGCAGGGCTGGTACAGCAAGGGGTGCTTGGGATTGAACCTGAGTCTCTGTGCTTGTCAAAGTGCTTAGTCTACTGAAGTATCTCATCTGACCTTAAGCATTTCACTTTACTTGGAAAATGTCCTATCAACAATTGAATAGAAGTAGCACTAATTGTGTTTATTAATGATATCAGCAAACATTTACTGATGGACCAGATAATAAAAGTCGAAGTAAACCATGTACCTTTGATTATTTCAAAAGCCATAAAGAAGATCTGATGAGAGTAATGGGATGCTCATGTTTTGTTTGGATTTCTTCAATGCTTTTCTTCTATTTGCTTGAAGAAATAGTTCACTTTCCTTCCTCTCCCATTCCCCAGATGGGATATGTGACCTTGTCAAAAGCAAGAGTTAAGAATCCTTAATTCCATAGGGTAGAGATGGTCAATCCTCAGTTCAAGGTAGAAGTAATTGAGACATGAGAAATGGAATAAAACAGAAAATCGGGTAAATCTGCCTGCCATCTATGCTGAGAGATTTTAATTTCTTTGGGTTTAACATTGTAACCTAGCTTTGATGTATTATTTTTTTAGACATGTAGTTGTTTCATATTTAGTTATTATTTTTTTTTTTTTACAAGTATTCAACCATGGGCTTTGTATTACACATTACTGTCCGTGATGTAGTTGTTCAGATTACAGATATCAGCATATAGAGTTAGTCAAGGTTAGGATTCTACACATTAACTGCTATTAAAAGAAGTGATGGAAGTTCTTAGTATAACCTCTTCAGCCATCCTCTGTACATACTTACATGTTTCCTCCTGGCTTTTCCCCTATTTTTTCTCCTTTGTCTCTTATTCATTATTTGATCCTTAAGATCTGTTCCTTTCCATTTTACTATATCTATTATACCTTTCAGGTTTTATTTCTTCTTTTGGGTTCTTGCACTAGGCAAAATACAATATTTATATGTGTGGGTCTGGCTTATTTCACTAGAAATAAACTAGAGTATATCCCCTAGTTGCATCCACTTACTTCTGAAGGCTTCAGGATAAATATGTGCTTCTCAGAGGAAGAAATGCAAGAGGTAAATAAATACCTGAAAAAATGTCCGACGTCACTGGCCACTCAAGAAATACAAGTTAGAACAGCACTGTGATACATCTCACCCCAGAGTATGTAGTTGCTTTTCATGTGCAGTGGAGTTTGACAATTACTGCTTTAGTATAGAACAGAAGTCATTAGCATATAGGGGGCATATTACAAGGGAATGAGAAGAGAAAAATCTTCTCTTTCTTTTGAAGACTAGGAAAGAATTCCCTTAATCTGTTATGAGTGACATGAGATTCAGAAGCTAAAGAAAGTGGACACTCAAGCCAGCAGCTTCCGACATTGTCACTTCTGCTGATAACCACTACTATCATGGAATATTGGACTATACATACAACTACTTTTTCTTAGCTCAATGAGAAGAAATATTTGTACCAATAGTGATTAGTAAAGTTATCATTCCTGCATCTTGTACTCTGAACAACTACTATGAAGATGACAACAGGCATTGTACTAATTATTGTGGCTGTCCTACTAACATGTTTTGAAACTGTCTCACTGTTAATTCTTATTAAAAGTAATAAAATAAAGACTGAAATTACAGGCAAATTCTTTTTTGATCAATGAATCAGTATTTTATTAATATTTTCTTACTACATAAAGGAGGAACCATAACTCTCCATGGCTGTCCATGCACCTCTTTTCTCCTAAAGAGAGTCAGCATTCCTATATTTTTGATTTTTTGTCAAATCAAGAAGTAAATACTTTAGGATTGTTATATATATATAAATAAAATGAACAAATTTGATGAAATTAAGAAAAAAAAAAAGGACAGGAAATAAAAGAAAAGAAAGCAAAGACTTGGACAGTGCTTGAGAGAAGGGTCTGCTTTCAGAGCTGTACTTTTCCAAGAGTGAGACATTGAGATAGAAGAGTGGCTGATGTCTCTGCAGGGAGACCCTGAGTCTTCCAGGGTGGCATGGCTGCTGCAGCACGTGGAAGGACCTTGAAGAAAAAATAGCACATCTCCTTGTGTGTTCCCCGGGCCAGGGCCAGATCACTTCCTCACACTCGGTGCTTTAGCCCACTGGAAAGCTCCGGAGCCATGATACACCCTGGTAGTAATGGAGAATACTCAAAATGGCCAGGACATTTCCCTGGAAGAATGGGAGCTCAGAATTAACATCCATCAAATTTAATTGATGAAATTATGGAGAACTATATTACTTGCTCAAGCACGTTTGGATGGTGCAGCTTTAGCCATCATGTATAAAAAAGTTACAGTCAATAGAAGAAGAAAGAAGGCTTTTATAGGTAAATGGATGCAACTAGAGACCATGCTCATAACAAATAAACCAGATGCACGTGTTTAAAAGTTGTATTGTCTCTCTAGTTTAAGAATCTGAGAGAGTAAATAAAATCTGAAAGGTACAGTACTGTGAAAGGAAACTTCTCAAAAGGAATGATGAGTGAAAGGAGAAGAAAGGAGAAAGGAAGAAAGGTAGGAAGAGAAAATAAAATCTATCTATATATAATATAAAATATTTTATATAAAATAAAATCTATATATAATATAAAACATTTTCTATAAAATAAAATATATAATGTATAGATATAGATATGAAATATATCATCAGGAAGTAAATTTATCATGCTTCATGATGTGTTCCTTGAAGTTAAGATAGGGATCATCTTCATTAAACGTACTTGGATAACTTACATCACAATAAAATGTACATTCTGTTGTCAAGAAGAACATGTTGGGCATATATCTAGATTGGAAAGGAAGAAGGAAAATAAATAAAAAAGAAAGATAAAAGAAAGAAAAAATTATACATATATATATATACATATATATATATATGTATATACACACACACACACACACACACACAGACACACACACAGACACACACACACCCAGGATAGTGTGAATACTGATTCCTACAGATCTATTCAAAGGAATAGTTAATGCTTAAATTTTTTTCTTTTTTTAAAAATTTTTGACCAGTTTTGCATGCTTATATCTGGTAATCTGAACAACTAATTTGAATATAACAATCTGTATAGAATTCCTCTCATGTTGTTTATGGAAAGTCTATATTGTTTATAATGTTTTTAATTCTCTTTAAATTAAAAAAAAATAAGAGACCCATGTAATGTAGGGTAAAATTATACAGGTATTTCAGCTTCTTTTGTTAATTTTAGTTTTCCCTAATGTAGTGCTGCAAGCATAATGCTAAAATAAGGCGAATGTTTATGAAATCCAGCGAATATGTATTTTAGGACACTTATCCTTGGGTATTTAAATTAAAATTTCCTGATAGAAATAAATCTGCAGGGTACATCCCATGTTTGGGTCTTTTGTTGGGTTGAAGTGCGAGCTCTTTTGTGTTCCAGCCTCTATTATAGGAAATCCAAATCACATCAGGGGCTGTAGAGCAACTAGGATCCATGATGCCACTTGCCCCCAGGGTGTTTGTGCATGAACCTATTAAGTGCTGCGTTGCCCTTGACCCAAATTCATCATAAGAGGCTAGCTCATATTCACATGCACTCTATTGTTGGAGGTGTGCATTCAGAATAATAATTAAGTTTTCACCAAAGAAGGAATCTGATTATAATGCATTAGAATTTACAAAACGGTAGAGGCTAATTTTGTAGAAATTACAAACGGTAGAGGCTACAGTCTCCGCATCTGGGCCATATAATAATTGGACACTTTTCTTTAACATCCTAGCATTGTATGTTATTTTCATCTTACAGACATATATTTTCTTTTTCCAAGATAACTGAGAAACAATACTATATTTTCTCCAGGTCTAAAAGTTGCTGAAACAACTCTATACACTTCAGATCTTCAAATAGGTTGCTATAAATAAACATTTCTAGATCCTTTGATACACACTGTCAAATTATCCCCAAGAAAGTTTGTAATAATTTCATTTCCGCTTCCCAAGTATAAAAAGGAAAAGAACATTCTCTGTTTAAATTTCCTCTTAAAGCCAAAGATAATTATCAAAAGTCCAATCCCAGTAGATTGGTTTTTGCATTACATTGGCTCAGAGTTGGCTTGTGTAACTATCCATAAAATATATCTTTGGGAAGTAAACAAATTTATCTCGATTCATGATGTATTCCTTGAAGCTGAGGTAGGGGTCATCTTCATTTAGTATACTTGGCTAACTTACATTATAATAAAATGTGAGTTCTATTGTCAAGAAGAATGTGTCATGTATATATCTAGATTTGCAATTGTGTAGATCACCAGGACCACTTACTGGAGTTTATGTAAAGCTTTCAAAATATTTATTCAAGGCTAGGAATAATCAAAAGAATGCAAATTAGAATTAGAATTAGATAGCAATTATACTAAATTTATATGTGACACTGTATATTACATATTCATACAGATGTCAATCACCTATTTGTAGAGATGGTTCAGGAAGGAGCTTTATATACTGCTGATGGAAAGGATATTGTTACAGTCTTTCTTAGGGGTAATATGACAGCGTGCATCAAAGGGTCTTGGAATATTTATTTATAACAGCTTATCCCAAGGAAAGAGCCAAGCAAAATTTTTACATCAGGAGATTTTCATTATAGCAATTTACTTCATTTATTATTTATTAGCAAAACCCCTGGAAGCAACCTAAACATGCAGTAAGAGAGATTTGATTAAATTATAATACATTCATATAGTGGAATACAGTGCATATTAAAAGTGTATAAAAGATTATTCAGTGCCAGTTGAAAACTTTATGGCATAGGATGTAAGGCATAAAGTTTATGGATGGGCACAAACTCCCATACATGCATATACAAACATATGAAAAAGACAGACTACAAAATCTTCCCCTCAATGAAACAAAGAGAAGACGAAAAGCAATGGACTAGATGATTATACCTAAGCCCTTTTCTCTACATTTTCATGCACCTTTAAATTTTATGTGGCAAAGGAAAACAATGTGATAGATCCATAGTGTTTTATTACTAATACTGTTTTAATATTAAAAGTGTTACTAAAATAGTATACCACAAAAATGCTGGACAAAGGTGACATTAAAAAATTTTCATAAACATATGCTGACAAATTAAAAAGAAAGTTTATGAATTGAGAGCCCTAGCGCTTGCTCATAGCGGTTTGAGTTGCTAAGATTCATGGGAGGGAAATTGAAAGACTTTTGTGATTACAATGCTTATTTTATTCACCCTTTTGTAATTGAATATCATTAATTGGGTGTTTTATAAGCAACTGAATAGTATATTTTGCAGCTCTGGTGGCCAGAAAGTTCCAGAACAAAGCACAGCATAGTTAGGGTCCACACATCCTTTTCACCCTGAGATGTTTTATGTGGTGCAAGCGCTGAGGCATCTTTCAGGGTGCTTCATTAGTGAGCCAATCATGACACGAGGCTCATCTCCCAATCCCACCAGTATAGGCCTAGGTCTTGAAAATCCGATCATTGCAGATGCTGTTTTATTTACTTTTCCTTTGGGCATCACGGCACTTCATCTTTCATAAATTCTTCTGTCAGAGATTGCAGGGTTGATGAAGTTGGTACAGATATTTCTGTACCAGGACCATGCCAAGAAAGATACAGAAGGAGGCTAAGGAGGCTGGGAGTTTCCATGGCACAGCAACCATGAAGGGAATATTCGGCAACATAGATTATTGCTGCAGTCCTGTCACTCATTGAACAAACGTCAGCAAGTCGATACTTTTTGTTTTATACTTGAAGGGGGAAGATTAAATGAGCTCAAGTGTTTTCACCCAGAGGAGCTGAGATTACAAATAAGCACTCTTTCACAAAGAGTTGAACTTCTTTAAAAAATGATAATTTTACAAACTAGTACTTTTCTGATTCCGTGATTCTGTGTGATACGGTTCCTGACCTCTAGGAGATTATGGTATCTTTGGGAGATATAAAATTTATATGTAAGGAGAATAATTTTATAGGGCATATAACTGAGTGCTAAATTGTTAGCCACAGGCAATAAATGCGATGAGAAAGAGCATAGAAGTCAGGAGAAAGAAGGACATTAATTATGAAGCGGTAGAGAGAATGTGTCTTCCATTTCCCTTAGGACAGCTGCCAGGTTTTGGGTTTAATGTTTGGTGGAAATTAGGATAAGAGAGCTGAGAAGTTGTAGGGTGGCTGGTGCTGTGGAAATAGATCCTTCTCTGTGTTCGGAGATCTTGCTCAACTTGGAGAGATGAAAAGAACAGATGACTGTCATTCAGGCCTGAGCTTCTTTTCCAACCTGTGAATCTACTAGCAGTAGCGACTCAGATTGACTTCAGGCAAATGCATGCATCACCTTCGTAGGATTTTGTAAGAAGTGATGGTAGGACATTTGTGAAATGCTTAAAAGAGCTGAGTACAGAGTAAACATCCAGCTAAAGCAGACTAATCAGTCTCTACTCTGCAGGTGTGGAATATAACTTGAGCCGAGGGGAATCAGAGCTCCCAGAGCTGTGTTCCAGAAAGTGATAGCACTAGGAATGCAGGCCTTCTTACTACAGAGACTCAACTCGACCTGCCATGGAGCTCTTTGGAAACTGCCTTCAGAGTGTGAGCATCATGTGGTCCACATGTACCCAGTAAACAATGGACACTTTTACAAGGAAAGAACGGGTGTGGAGCCAAGAGAACCCACATGTAGCCTACAGCTACCTCTTGTGAGCTTTGGGGTGTGAAGCAGGTTCCACAAGGGATCCCTGACTCATTTTATGATCACAAGAGAGAATTAGGTCTTAGGTTTAAATTTATGAAAGTGCCCATTGCAATGATTGGCTTATGGATGGAACTAGTATTGAAGCTCTAATGTTTGCCCACCGAATTTATCTCTTCCTCTTCTCCATACTAAATAGCTCTTCAAGCACTAAAGACGCTAAGAAGCAGGGCATGGTGCCATTCCCCTGAAATATCAATATCCTGGCAGTCCGAAAGAGGAAGTTTTCAAGTTCCAGCTCAGTCTCTGCAAGTGAGCAACTGAGAGGGATCCTGTCTCAGAAAAGAAGGGATCAGCGATGTAAGAAACGTAGCTCTCTAAAAGAACTATGTGCTCTGCTGAATCTCCATACAGAGATAGGCAGAGCCAGCACTAAAACGGTCTGAGGGCCACTTGGAAAGTAACTTGCTTCAAGAAGCCTGTAAATAGATCTTATCTAGGTGCCATGGGAACACGAGCTTGCAAGGCAATGCTCTAGGCTTATGGTCTGCATCTTCTTTTGGCCCCAGGGACCAGTCTTATGGCAAATGGAACCTCATGGACTGGAGTAGGCCAGTGGTGCTTTCCAGATGATTTGGCCATGTTGTGTCTGTTGTGCACTTTCTATTATTACATTGTAGTACGTGATGAAATAGTTATGCAACTTGCCATAGTGCGGAATCAGTGGGAGCTCTGCCCTTGTTTTCTCGCAAGTACATAGTCCCATCTGGGGGTGAGATGAGACAGTGACACTCAGAGGTTTTTGCTTACTTCCAACCTACTCTGCGACCTCATTTTGCTTTTTGTCACTGCAGCAAACCCTACTTCATAAAGATAAGATGTTGGAAATGAAAGCAGAGTTTCATTGCTTTTATAGCAGGCTCAGGACATTCTGTCTCGACTTTAATATAGGACATATGGATATTTGCAGTTGTCTCCAGCAAAGTTTTAATGCCACTGTCCTTTGTGACCTCAAGTACTTGGTCTTCTTTAGCACAGATGGAGCTGATGCCCTTGGCTTCTTCCCAAGTGAGCTTCAGATCCATTCCTTCCTAATTCTGGGATTGGCTCAGCTTGGGAAGCAGCATTCAAAGCCTTTGAAAACTGAGAGAGGTGATGATGCACCAGCTGGGGCAGAGAAATTCCTGGATCAGTCTCTCTTGAAATCTCTGCAAATGTTTGAAACTTGCCAAACACTTGAAGGTTTCCTCATCACTCGCAAAATTCCAGTTTGGCTGTGAATGAATCACTTTGTCTTGCCTACTTGAACACAGTTGTGATTCTTTCCTAAAGGGACAGATTAGCTCAATGAGCAAGTTAAGTAGGTCCCAGTGGTAAACAAGATTTGCTACCCATTCTGTGTCACTAAAGGGTCTAGCCTGTGGTCTCTGTGTACACAAGAAGTCTCTGAAATGGCTGTCAAACCTCAAAACCCATGACCAATGATCTACTATAAGCAAGCCTTATTGCCTCCATGGAAGCCAACGATATGGGCTCTCTGTCCAGCTCATAGAGCTGTGTGGGTAGACATAAGTGAAATCTGTGTACTTTATCATGGCTCTAAACTGAATCACATCCTGAAAGACATCATTAAATACAGGTGTCATTTTTCAACTAGCCAGCATTTCTCTATGGAGGACAGACTTACAATCAGAAATAATCTTCCTGAGGTGAGCACTGAAACAAGAAAAATGTTTTGGGCTGGAGGGAGCTCAGGGGATTAAAGTGCCTATTCAGGCAGATGCAGGGACTGGGGTTTGATCCCCTGCGTGCCATGTGCCTGGTGGTGCATGCCTGTAATCCCAGTGCTTGGGAGGCTGAAAAACAAGAGAATTACTATGAGTCTGATCTATGTAGTGAGACCCCCTAGTTCCTGTACTAAATACAATAAAAAAGGAAGTGTTTGGTCATGGAAACCGCATTGTCCATCCGTCCACCAATGCAAAATGACCAGCTCAGTTTTCCTACTGTGTAATTATTCATATATTCAAATAGTTCTGCAGCTGTGTTGTTACATGGGGTAGAAGTACATATAACATGTTCTTATGCATATTATCCTGAAACATATTAGGACCAACACTGTGGCTGATACTGGTAGACCTATCAGCCTGGTTTTGTTCCTTAGTGGTTCATTAATCCTCTCTAACAATTGTGCCTCAGCATCTTCTAATGTTTCTCCAATTTCTTTGTTATGGTGCTAACCAGAAGGTGAGCACATGTCCCTACTTGAAGTGCAGCTTCTCTGAAGAGTTCATGGCAAATGTCCTTCACAGCAGACAGGATCAACTCTTCACCCATAGTAAAGGGCTCTTAGCTTTCACAATGTGCTAAGCCACTAAGAATGATGCAGGTACATTTGATGATGGGATGGACTTCAATAACTGCTTGCATTTTTCTGTGTTAATTTTTTTTTTTTTTGTGTGTGAAATACTCCAAAAGTTTGTCTTTTAATACAGTATGCTTGGTCTTCATAGGACAAAGTGACTTTGATAATTTCAGTGTTTGATTGGATTGTCAGTCCCCACACACTACATAGACCTGGCTTAGAGAATGTGCATCATCTATTACAATGAACTTGTAAGTTAAGTAAAACTCTTGGGAGTACCTTCTAAATACAGCCTCCTTCTTATTAGCAGTCTCGGTGTCTTAGGCTGCCTACCATTGGGTCTTGTCCATTTTCAAATAAACTTGACAGTGAGATTTGTCTTTTACTCCTTTTTTGACTAGTTTTACTTGTAGACATCAAAGCTCTGACTGTAACAAGTGTAGCGTCAGGAAGAGAGGGGCAGCTGGGAGTGACAAACGAAACAATGGATAAGTCACTGAGAGTGTTGGTTTCTTACTTAAGTTGCACCTTCTACTAGATGTAACCTAGCTTTCATTTGGTCCTAGGATTTTAATGTCTCTGCAAGCCATTGATTTCTCTGTGTGCAGTTAAACCTTTCTTCTAGTGTTTATCTGTGGTTGTAGCCACTCCCCAGTGCTGGAAGCACTGCCTCAACCCCATCTCAGATCATCAGGCTTTAGGTTCTCATATAGAGTATACAACCCAGATCCTAAGTGCAGTTCATAGTAGGATTCGCATTCCTATGATAATGCTGGTGATCTGACAAGACAAGACGTGGAACTCAAGAAGAAATGGAAAGGATGGAAAGTGACTATAACTACTCGTGAGTCTTTGCTAGCTAATTCCAGCGTTCATCAGCTTCTCTGCAAACTATTCCTAACAGACTACAGCCAGGTACCAATTTGTGGCCTGTAGTTGGAACCGTATATTAGACTGATGGGTTATGTAGGCAACTTCTTAACAACATTTTTATTTTTTTTATATTTATTTATTTATTATTTATTTATTTATTTATTTTTTGCCTTTTTGAGACAGGGTCTCACTGTGCAGTTCAGGCTGGCTTTGAGCTCACTTTCGTAGCCCAGGCTGGTCTCGAACTCGCGGTGATCCTCCTGCCTCAGCCTCCCAAGTGCTGGGATTACAGGCGTGAGCCACCACGCCCAGCCTTTAACAACATTTTTGAATGTCCAAGAATGTATGTTTTTCCTTAAAGAAAACAGCGCCTTCTGGAGTTAAGAGTTTGAGAGTTGCTGTAGAGCATACCTTTGGAATATGTACTGTAAACACTCTCTAAAAAATTAAGTTTGCTCCTAGAGAAGAAAAGCTCCTTGAAGTGTGAACAGCTTTGGCATTTATCAGTTCTGCTGGCTGGCATGTAGTCAGTCCTTAGAGGTGGCTGTAGGACAAATTATTTTCAAGAGACAAATGAAAGGGTAAAACGTGACTCAAATTGAATACCAGGATAGGATCTTTGCACTCTGGAGATGTCCTTAAAGAACTTGCAGCATGCAGAAAGATATACAAAGAAATCAGCAGAGTTTAATAAAATCCTAAAGCTATTTCGTAATTGTGAATCTAATATATGAATTTCATAGCAATGTTAAGAAATTCACAATCCTAGTTAGGAAATAAAAACTGTCCACCTTAGTGGATTTTTGTGCCAACATCTGTGTTCTGTTATGTGGAAATCACTCTGTAGCTGCTAATTGATAATTTACACATCTGTGTGTTCTAGTTGTTGCTTAGACATTGTCTAAATTATGAAAGATGCTGTTTAGTAGTGTAATTCACGGTTGGAAATGTTCTTCTATACGGCTACACTGCCTCGGCTTTTAGTGCAGCAGGGAAGCCAGCATCACCCACTTGTCTTTGTCTTCATCTGACTTTGTCAGATGTTCCCAGCTCTCTTCCTCTGTTATGACGATGAGGACTGTTTTCCTTTGGTTTTGATAAAGGATGATTTGCAGAATGAAGCTCAGACCAGAGCTTCATTCAGTGCACAGAACACAGACACTGCAGCACTCACAGAAAGAGAAATTCTATTTTGTTCTGTGGTTGCTCTTATAGAAAATGGGCAGACAGTGAAGAAATATGTGATGCCGACAAAACCTTGGTGTTGTCAGGACCCCCGGTGATGTTATTTTATATCATCATTGTACAGGTGTATGTTAATTGTGTGTAGAAACATTTGTGCCTAAGAGCGATGCTTTGCTGAAACCTAGCCACAGTGGGCTGTGTTTTCTGTCGTTCATTTTCTTAGTGATTTCTTCATCTTTTAAAATTTGCAGTGGTTTCCTGGTTCAGCTAACTATTTTGTTTTTCTCTTCTGGTGCTAATTTCCCCATTCTGTTTGCTTGGTTGAATACCGGAAAAAAAAAAAAAAAAAAAAAAAACATTATAATAAAAGGAGTTTCAAATAGTTGTGTGTAAGAAAACATTTTCAAATTAAAGTTTTTGGATTTGAAACTTTGATAAACTGGTGAAGAAACATGGTGAGAGAAGAACTTCTGCAGGTGGATTATCAAAATCTTGAAGCTGTTTTCCAGTTAGAAATGTTTTTTCCCCCAGCAGTTAGTTGATGTGACTTAGATGCAATAAAAATACAGCGTTGGCTAGAAGATGCAGACATCAACCTTGGCTGGCGCTGTGAGAGGTGGCAAGGGGACAGCTATTGTCTTGCCCAGCCAGTCCACGGAACAAATCTCTAGGAGGTCACCACCCACAGACGGAGCAGTGTACAATACCGGAGAGAGAATCCAGTGACAACACATCTTGTACTAGTTTTCTTACCCATGATCAAACTGTTTATTTCATCTTCCACCAGCTTAGAGACGCTCGCATCTTAGTAGCCAACTTCATGACAAAATCCAGAGTGATACCGTCTCCAACTTTAGGACTCAGAGAACCGACAAGTCACAGTATAGTTCTGTCTTGTTGCGCTCCTTGCCTCTGAAACTAGCTGGGGATCTCAGTTCACCAGGCACTGTGTGGATGTGATTTCGTTAGGGCTTCTCTTCTGGCCCTCTTTTCATCTAGGTCATCTGTTCTCTGGTGCAGTTATGTCTTTTCTCTTTGAATCTTAATTTTTTTTATCTTTCATATTTGCTCCAACCACATGTGTGTCATACTTTATGGCTGAGCCTAATGATAGTCTAAGTGAGAGACAGAGGAAAGGACAGGTAACAAGTGTTGGCGAGGATGTATGAATTATATATACATTAACACAATGGATCAAATCTAGGACTATCCTAAGGGCTCTTCAGTGGAGGGATGTGGTATAGGAGTACAGTGGGATGCTATTGTTATGTTTTAAAATCTAAGGATTTACTTTTCTATGTATTTGATACAGGGTCTTACCACTGAGCCCGGACTCATAGTGATGCTCCTGGTTTTCACCTTCTCAGTGCTGGGATTACAGGCATGTGCCACCACACTTGGTCTCCATGGCTAGACCTGTGAGGGGCAGGACTGATGTGGTCCCTATACTTGACTAAGCAGGCGCTTAGTCCACTGGGCTACCTCACTGGCTCTAAAATATAAGGCCATTCTGACATGTGCTACAACATGAATGACCCATGAAGGTATTGTGTTCAGTGAGATAAGTGAGTTACAAAGGAACAACTTTTATATGATTCCAGCTATGTAAAATTGCTGGAGTAACCAGGATCTTGGTTAGCATAGGCTGAGAGGAAGGCACCACTGGGGGTTATCACTGAATAGTCCAGAGCTTCAGTTGTACAAGAAGAGAGTTCCAGGGAAGAATAGTGACAGTTATAGCACAGCGCTTCAAATGTACTTAATAATGCTGGACTGCACCTGTAAATCATGAAGATGGCGTGTTGTAGGCTAGGTGTATTTGATCACAATAAAGATTTAGAAAAATAAATGTCATCAGGGAAAGATCCTTTCCTAAGTCAACTCTTAAAAAGATACCATTTTTGTTTGGTTTCTAACACATGTAGCATCAATTTCTGTTTGGGGGAAAGATAGACTCTTACTAATTGATTATTTTATTCATTTGCTCCTTGAAATGAGGATGGCAAAGACAAATACCAGGTGTTTTTCTAGATGTCAATAATATGTCCGTGAATAAAATAGTGTGTAGTGAGTTAAAATAAAATGTGACCATGAATAAAAGCTAACAAGAGGTAGACAGACAGACAGATAGATAGATAGATAGATAGATTGATAGATAGATAGCGTGTCAGAAGCCAGTGTGTGCTGTAGAGCGCACAGGGGGAGGGAGACGAAGTGGGTTCCCGGAGTGGCCAGTGAGGCGATGCTGTGACATGGCCTGGAAAGGCCTCCCTGAGGGGGAGGCACAGTACAAGGACAGGGGAAAGTGGGAAAGCAGGACGTCCATGCCGGGAGGGCTCTGTGCCAGGCTGTGGGGACAGCAAGTGGGTGGAATTCAGGGTCAGCACACTGCACCCTGCGCTATCTCAGGCCATCACTGGGCCTTTCTGAGCTTCGGTGTCATCATTTCTGCAGTGCACATAATGATTATTTTACAAAGATGTTGGAAAAGACTGCTGATAGGGCATATATTGTAGACTGGAAAGTGACATACAACTTCTTTTTAAAAATATTTTTTTATTATTTATGTATGTATTTTTAATGTATTTGATTGTGGCAGGGTCTCATTATGCAGCTCAGATTTGCAGCATTCCTCTCCTCTCAGCTTCCCCAGCTCTGGGATTGTAGGCATGTGCCACTACGCTCAGACTCTGGTTGGCTTAGCCTGCCTCGGAGTGGGACACTCAGCATGTGATGTCGGGGATTGATCTGCGGTCCCTGTGCTTGCCTAAACTTGACTAAGCAAGTGCTTTAGTTTGCTGAGCTATTTTGCTAGCCTCTATTTTTTTTTTTTAAAAGAGAGTAAAAAATAGTAAAAAGAAATAATACAGAATTCCACTAGCAGGCTTATAGAAATTCAACAATAATGGTCATATTTTGCAGAGTTTTTGCAGTAGATTACTTTTTCCAGTAGTATAGGTCTGTGGGAAGATCTACTCATGAGTGTTATCTGGATAGTTTCAAGCGTCTACCCTTTTCCAGTTTTTTGGAGTTTATACCACAAGAGTTCAAATAGTTCTTTACTCAATAAAAGAGTTGAATAACGGAATTAGTTAAACAGGTAAATTCAAAGCAGCTCTTCTCTGAGTTATGAGTATCAGGAGCACATCATAGAGGAAGGTCCCTGCGGTCTATGGCCTGACACACAGAGAGATTCTAGGTCAAGCCTCTTTTTAAGGTTTTAAGATGACATATGTCAATTACTGAATGCATGGGTGCTGCTGTATTTTTCCTCTAAATCGCAAACAAGCTTTATTAGTTGCAGCCATTACTGGGACAATACTCCTTTTAGAAGAGGAAAGGAGTTCAGCAAGGCACATTTCGCACCCAGCAGGCAAAGCGTTCAGTGCCCATGTCCCAAGAGTGGTAACAAGGCCTCCATATTTAATCTGACAGCAGTGAATGGGCAACTTAGAATCAGGGCCAGAAAATCTCTAAGCAACCATGGAGCTCACACAGCCTGTTTTCTTTTTCTTTATTTTTACAACTGTGGTTTCTCCATTTTCCCTGCTGTTGCTAAATAATTCAGAAAAGAAAAAAAAAAAAATGCAAGGGCCCTGCCATCTTCACCTAGAGGACAAGTACTGGGCATTATGTGATTGTTCCCCCAACACCCACTATGTCTTACAGGAAAGTCAGTATTTTATGCCTGCTGGTTGGCACTAGAATCTTTGGGGCTTTGCAGTCAATTGGCTTTGTTCTTGTAGCTGGACAAAAAGTGGGGACTGTGTGTAGGAAACGCACAGGTGCAGTGCTGTCCCCCTGTCACAGTCCCTCACTGGGCTGTTCAGTAGATGATGATAGGCAGATGATAATGGAGGCTGAGAAGGAAAAAGGTCCTCAGAGGACACCTCGGAGGACACCAGAAGATCGTCTTGTAACGCAGAGACATGGACAAAGCTGTCACACTGAGCACCCCAAACCAGTGCATGCTGGGCTTGGAGGAGGAAGATCAGGTCTCACTTTGGGCTCTCCTTGGATGATGAGGATGTGCCCCTCTACGAGTGGTGTCTACTCATTTCTTATCTTCTGGAAGTCATCCCAAAAGCAAGGGCAGTAGTGAAATGTAATAGTCAGCTCAGAAACTGGCTGCTGGATCGAATTTCTTGTGTTACTTATGTAGAAGAAATGTTACTTATCTCTATATAAGCCAATAATATAGGCCAACAATCAAGATGAATGCTGAGGGCTGGGGAGACAGCTCTGCAGCACACATGCCTGCCTGGCATGTGCAAGTTCCCAAGTTTGATCCCCAGTACTACACACCTCGCAGGCCCAGGAATCCTGGGCACACTGTGCTGGCTCTGAACTAGGCCTGGTGGCTCATGCCAGTAATCCCAGCACTAAGGAGGCTGAGAGAGGAGGATCACTGTGAATCCGAGTTGTGTAAGGACACTTTATATTTAAAAGAAAAAAAAAAAAGAAAGAAATGTTCATGTTTTGGCAAAGGAATAGGGCAGAGAGGAACGACTTTGCCATTAGTTACTAGAGAAATCTGTTTTAATCCAGACTAACACAATACTTGGCCTCAGACAAGTCATTTGAACTTTCTGGGCCTTATGTTTATCATCTGTGAGAGAATATTTGATTATAAATGGACTTTTAGAAGTGACGTTAAGCTTTTATTTCTTGTAAGCCAAGCATAATAAGCTTTCACCTCCTTCTCCACAGGGTCTGCTTTAAATAATGCTAGGCACTGAATTGCTCATAATTTTTATTTTTTTTACTTCTATATACATATTAATCATTTGTAGCATTAAAGTTTTGAGGTTTAAAACTATTTTTAAGGTACACTTTCAGTTTCATGTTTAAAACCTTAAACAGATGTTTCAAAAGTGCACACAGACAACTTTCTGACTTTTCCTTTGTGGGGTGTTTGGTTCGTGTAATGTTCTGGAAGGCATTTGTGTGTCCACTAAGAGCACCATGATGGTTAGTAGCATTGCTGAGTTATGATCTAGAATTACCACCCAAGTAATCAAAGAGCCTTCTCTGCACGATTTCAGTGAAGGGGAAGTGAAGACCCAGCTGCAGAAGGGACAGGCGTTGTCCCTGTTAACGTCCTTTGCATACTGAGATTTCAAGATGCATTTGAGCACTTGCTGGCCGATGTTATTCCACTGACATTTAGCTTGCTTTTTTTTTTGTTTAAATTGGTGTGACAGAGTCCAAGTCATTATAGAATTATCTGATGTTCTGATACTGGGCACAGTGTGTACCTTTTGGCAGAAATCAACCTGTGTAGGAAGCAGGGGATGGAGGTAACGGAGGACCATGGGAGGGCCAAAAGCTCTGCATTCAATTCTCAATGGTATGTTAGTAGTTTTCTTACTTTGGACAGTATGTTTTACATGCTGCTCTTTTTATTATTTGTTCTAATGAGAATGGAATTTTCTTCCCTAAAAATCTGTTACATGCAGTGTAATTTGAAAATAAGTATTAAAACTGTAGTACTTTCTCTAAGTGCAAACAATTTTAAAGAAAGCAAAAAGCCCCTATGGTTTGAAGCATCTTATAATACAAATACTGTTATTATGTTTATTATCATTTGGGTTAGAGTCTGTTTTCTCCAGTATTAGCCTATTACTGTGCACGATGACAATTTAATTATATGTTT
Organism: Myocastor coypus; assembly: GCA_004027025.1. Lineage (NCBI taxonomy): Eukaryota > Metazoa > Chordata > Mammalia > Rodentia > Myocastoridae > Myocastor > Myocastor coypus. The sequence goes on from PVJA010006112.1 coordinate 43,488, forward strand.
AAAACAACACGTCTTCAGATGCAGATTGTAAAATCAACACTTTTTTTTAAAGCCTGTACTTAACCTCTAAAGGAGCAAAGCAAAGGAAGAAAGGACACTGGACCTATCCTAGACATAATAATTCTACCTGTAATTGGAATAACTCAGTAAGCAATGTGGGGCAATCTGATTGGTGGGCCTGTGGTTCAAGGCACAGTGGAACGAGGGGGAGGCTAAGGCAGTCTTGTGCCCCCTGTCTCAATTACTCTTCTCTTGTTGCTGGGACAAATCCGTGACACCTAAAATGAAGGAATGAAAGGTTTATTTAGCTCACAGTTACTGGAAGTTTCAGTCCATAGTCAGCTGGTTCCAAAGCAGACTGGCACATGGCAGAGAGCAGCAGTTCATGGTGGCGGGACAGCAACAATGGCAACAAAAGCGACAACAGCAACAGAGCGTCTGTCTCTGTGTCTCTCTTATATTACATTTGGGCTCTCTGACTCAGGCTCTTACCTCAGGCTGGGTGTAATACTCACACCCATAATCTTAGCAGTACTAAGACCCATAATCCCAACCTTGGATCACCCATAATCCCAGTGGATCATGAGCTAATCTCAACCTCTAGAAATCCCTACTGCATGCCTGCCTGAGGCTTTTGGGGGACAACCAGATGCAAATCGTAACACCCCGCCCCTCCCCCAACTCCTACAGAGGTCACCTTACAAGTGGGTGGAAACTCTGAACTAGATTCCATGTGAGAGCGACAGAGGAAGTGGAGATGTGACTTATTGTGTTGAAGATGTGTTGGTATCAATGAGAAGGTGTGTAGGGAAGTTGTAGAAGCCCCATGTCCATGGGGGAGGCCAGAGACCTGAGAAAAGGACCGAAGTGGCAATACAACCAAGATATTATAAATTGAAAATAAGAGGCAGGAAGAGTTGATGGTTGGCCATATTGTTACTGGATCATACCAGAAGCTCGGGAGGGTGAAGGCATAAAAATTTCCATCACATTTGGCAAGAAGAGAGTTACTGGCAGTATTCCAAAGAGGAGGCTCATTGCTATCTCCCATCACAGGACTTAAAATGAGATATTTTGATAGAAAATTGGACAGATAGCACAACCCAGAGGTTTTGGCAGTCAAAGGATTAAAATCAATTTGAGAGAAATCTGAAGGGGATAACAAAGTCAAGTAGTGAAAGACGTTCTGTCTCCTTCACCTGACTTTTCAGATGCAGAAGAACTAGGCTAGATGCAGAGGAAAGAGGTGGAATGAAAATGCTGACCAGGAAGGCCTGATACGAGGTAGGGAGGATGCAGCCGATGAGCTGGAAGGGCCCAGGCACGTCTTCCTCTAAATGTGGAAGCCACGCTGGAAGGCTGGAGGCAGGCCGAGGAGTCTGCGAGGAAAGGCAGGCGTATGTGGAGAGACCTGCACCTGCTGCAACCTCCCTCTCTTTTTATCATCGAGTGAATTCTGTGCGACTCATTTTCCTCTCTCCCCCTTTCTACACCTTGGGAGAACCAGATCCGCTTTCTGTAAATAGAAATGTACCGATTTTCCCAGAGGAACCAACAAAATCCAGCATATATTTTATTTTCCTGTTCACATCCTCTACACTTTGTCTTGTAAAGTTGTTCTGCTCCGAAGATGAAGAGAACCTGGTGGGACTGTTAAGCAACAGAATCGGAGGTTGAAGTACTGTCTGAGCGGCATTTAGTTCTGACTCTCTCAGTGACTTGGGGCGAAGCCCATACTTGCTCTTTTGGTAGCCATGTTTGTAGTGCTGGTGTAAAACTGGCCTTCTCTTCCCTAGGGCCTTGAGGGAGGCTCAGAAGTTAATGCCGTACAAATCACCATGAGACTCTAGATGTGAAGAGCGCTCATTATCCACCCACTAGATATGATGGTGTTCATAATGATGTATTTATTGCCTCTCATTCATTTCCATGGCAATAGCCTGTGCTTTTTTGAGGAGATAATGCATTCTCCACTAGGGCAAAACCAGAGGAAGACCATCCACCCCCCGAGAGGCACATCAACAAGAACATGAGAACTGAATATAGGGTTGATTTTGACCTCAGTGGTGTTACAGCTGCAGAGTCTATTGGGAAATATGTTTTGGAAAGCAAAGTCTTGCTGAGAAAGTATCTAAAATGAATAAAGACATGCAGGTTTCTCAACATATGCTAGGCTTGGGAGGACAGCGTGAAAAGTGAAATCTATGTGAATACAGGTTTGCTTTATCGGTGAGTGCTTAGCAGCTTTCACAGTTAAGGTTTTATTTATTTATTTGTTTGCAATATTATGGCCCAGCTCAGCCTGCCCTGGGGTTGGGGCTGGCACAGTGTGTGGTGCTGGGGATTGAACTGTGGTCTCTGCAGTTGCCTAAGCTTGCCGAAGCAGGCACTTTACACTGTTGAGCCATCTCACTGGCCCCTCACCATTAAGTTTGAATGACAACAGCTTGAAGGATGTTCTGAGTCTTATTAATTAGGATGGTGTAGTTCTCATTTAAAAGCAAAGCCAATGGGGACATCTTTCTTCCTTGAGTTTGTTCCAGTTGGGTCTTCTGTCAAAGCCCTTGGTAGCTATAGATCGTAGTGAGGAGGAATTATTGTAGAAAAGACTTGACTCCATTTGACTAAATGCATTTCATGAAGGTGCAGTTTCTTCTGCAAAGTCCTGCTGTGTGAGCCTGCTTGCTAACAATGCAAGACGGTCATCTAGGGCTTGGTTTCTCTCCTCTGTTTTCATCTGCCTCCTGTGACATCCATCTATCCAAGCCTCTTGCAAGCTACTCTTTTGAAGTTGAGCTCATGCAGTAACCTTATCCTCTACATCTACATCCTCTACTCAAACGTCTTTGCAGGAATCTGGATTAGTCTTGGAGCCTCCCACAGACCTCGGTCTAGGTGTGTGTGTATCCTAGTGAAAATCAAGAAATGTGCAATAAGAAAATAAAATATATAATAGGGAGAGTAATAATGGAATAAATTGTGCTAAAGCAGGCTAGGTCATGTGTTTTTAAAAGCCAACTCTATTGAAAGGAAATAAATAAATTGTAATCATAAGATACGTGCTGTGAGATGAGAAAATTAATTTGTGTAATTAATGAAGTCCCATCCAGAAGGGAGATGGAAGTGCTGAAAGCATAGGAATTTTATAATAGTTATTGAAGTTATGTTTGCTGTTACTATTTCAATACAGGGCAGGACTGAGGATGGGGTGTTAAGGAGGGATATTACTTCATTGGTCTGGGAGCCCTCCAGGGTATGGTAAGGCACACTTCTGGATATGCCTGTGAGGGTGGCAGGGGTGGGACTCGAAGCCTCTCTGTGGTCTTTTCCTTACTGGAACTGCTGCCTTGATCTGCAAGCCGCTTGCTGGGCACTAAGCCCCTGTGCTGCACCCTGGCCTTCCCCCGCGATGCTCCTAGCTGGAGCCTGCTGACCGTGATCTGAATGTCCTGAAGCTGTGAGCCAGGGTGAGCCACTCTTCTAGATTCTGGCGGTCAGGTATTGGGTCTGAGTGAGGAGGAAGCGGAGTAGAAGGGTGACCTGATGGTTGTCTCTCCTGACCGCCATCAGCTTTTGGCCAGGCGTTAGCTCCAATGCTGAGACTATGCAGGAAAGCTGTTTGCTTCATCTTGCAAATCCCCTATGTGGTAAAACTTACCCAATTACTTATTTTATTTAGGTAATTATAGAAAGAAGTAAGAATTAAAGTGATATAGTGTCAGATTTTAAATATAATTAACATTTTAATGTAGATATTGAACTGAAGACTGTGAAGTTACAAGTTGGATGATCATGTAGACATTGTCCTTATTTTATGAATGAAAAAATTGAGCTCTAGAAAGGTCACATTATTCCCAGTTTACATAGATCCTCAGTGACCAAAGTGGCATTTTTTCTTTTTTTCTGTATTTAAGACAGTGTCTGTAGGCTCTACAGGATCTCACTACATAGATTGGACTCGTAGTGGCTCTCCTGTTTTCAACCTCCCACAGTGCTGGGATTCCAGGTGCACACCACCACGCCCAGTCTCGATCTCAGTGCGCCCCGCAGGTGGGGTTGGCACAGCATGCCAGGGATTGAACCCCAGTGGCTGCACTCTGCCTAAGAAGTTGCTTTAGTCCACTGAGCCATCAGGCAAGCCCCAAAGTGGCATTTGAAATATGATCTTCAGCCTCTCCCTGACATCAAATTAAACATATTCATGTTTCCCCCCCCCCAGATTTAGTGTAAAAGTTGTCTTTGTTTTTAACACTGGAGAAAAGACATGGAGAATGATTTTTATAGACCCTACAAAGAAGTCTGCATGCATCCCAAGATACAGAGGAACTAAATGATTTGGTATACAGAGGTTTTGCAAATAAAACTAAATGACTAATTTTATCATTTTGAGAAATTAGACATTTAATTTTATTCCAGTTTCTACTCAGATACCTGTCCCTTGCACACCTACCATATTTGCAGAGAAAACTCTTGCCTGATGAACTCATCTTGAAAATTAAATTGGAGATCTCCAACTCCAAAAGAAATGAAACATAAATGAAAGACAATCTCAATAGGAAACTGTTCAGTCCTTGATAGTAGGTTAATTTCTCCTTCAAACCCAATCCGAAGCAGTGTTTCTGTCAGCGTTTGCAGTTGGAAAATGTCTTTGGCACTCAGACCATGAGTCGGCATTTTCTTTTGGTATCTTGTCCTTCAGTTTCACTGGGTAACCTTGGATAAGCTACTTAATGGTTCCATGTCACACAAAATAGATTCTAGTCTGTGCATACCACATGGAGATGTGGTGAAGGTGCCCAGTGGTACAGGGAATTTTAAATAAGATTATCTGTGAAGACAAATGGAGGTTTCTGTTTGAATCTTATAAATCCAAGGTAGAAGGATAATGATAAAGAAGATGATTAAGGAAGCAACCGAAACTTAGAGCAGCATGTAAATTTCAGACATTTCTCAATACAGAGAACAGTGATATCATTTTATGATGCCATTTTAATTTTATAACCTTGCTTTCTGTATTCCTCCTCTTGCTTTTGAATATAGCATGACTCAAAGGTCAAGTGCTTTGTAATCACATTGCAGTTCTCTCATTTCCATTCCTGTCAAATACTGCCAGCTAAGGATATCTTTGATCAGCAGAAAGTCTTTTTATTAGAATGAGCCTTCCATTTCTCTCGAGAAAGATGCCCATAGTAGTAGTGAGATACACATGGGAAAGAAAGTAGTATAGATCAGCTCACACAGCTTTCTTCCATAATGCTGTGTGTGTGCTTTTCTGTTGCATAGATCCTGGGATGACAGACCTACATGTTCCAGACGACTTTATTTTCTGGGTCCCAAGTATGACTTAGGGCCTTTTGAGTTGTTGGTGGCTTTGATCAGGAACTGACTAATATGGAAAGAAAGGGATTACTGGAGCTTTCCACTTTGCTGTCATAAATGATCAGCCTCTTGCTTTATTCACAGGTTTTCTAACTTGATATTTCTCAGGTTGTGGCAGAGGTGGGTGATTCTGAAAAGGTGACAGTTTTCTGGTTCTGCAGCCTCCATGTTGTGACAGCTCTGTCGACCTCTGTAGTGTTCTGCATCTTTAGTGTGGTTTGGGAGCTTAGTTTCTGCAACCTCATCTGAATCTTTTTCCTCATCGTTCCCACCATTGCCTCCTTTAACTTGCAGTGGGACACAGTGGCCAAAGCTCTAGCAGCAATGTTGGATTCTAGCTCAGAAGGTAGAATCAATCCGCAAAGCTCCTGGGGTACACTGCTGGCCGTGGAGCTGGTACATCCCTCTAGCTGCCTGTTGGGTGAAATGTTTTGTGTGTGTGAGAAATAAACTTCAATATCTAAGCCCCCATCGTCAAGTAATGGTTTCTTTGTCTTGATCCTAATCCGAATTGTCGTATAGGCTCACAGGAAGACAAATACAGTATTGCCCAAGTAAAACCGCAACTAGACAGCTTAAGAGTTTCATGGCCCCATATCATATGTAAGTAAAGTGAGGTTGAAATGTATATTAATGTTCTCAAAATGCAACCATGCTGTTATGCAGTGAGAGATAGAGAAGTATGGGTGAGGATTCAGGAAACGACTGAACACATGTGAACTCCAGGCTCTGTTCGCTCCACATGTCTTTGCCGCTTCACTTCTCGAAGCTGAGATTACCACAAAGAACAAAAAGCAAAGATCGCTTTGCTGTGACTCACTGGAGCTCAAGCAGAGTTCTGGCTAAACTTTGTGGAGCAGGCAGTAGCTTTCATTATCCTAATAGCTGCCAAGAGAATTCCTCTTAGGGATAGTAATTTAATAAGCTCAATTATTAGAATCGAGGGAATAGAAAGAATAGTTATACTAAGCCATAGGGGGAAAAATAAGAATTTGTAGCAGACTGGGGAGAAAAGACAGTTGTGAGGGAAGAGTAGCGAAGGAGAACGTCTGGAGTTGTGGCAGTAAGATGAAAGATACCCCTTGTTCTCTGTGTTGTGTAACTTGGCTAGGAGGCCTTCACTTAAAAAGTAAAAAAAAATAAACCTATCTACCCATACATGAGAGTATTTTCTTTATTATTTGTCTACTTTTTTCTTAAATTGAAGAATAGTCTAAGTGTCATGAAAATATATTTCATGAGATAAAACACAGCAGTCCTTAAAGCATAAACTTATTTATAGGTGGGATGGATGTGTTCAAATTATATTCCTCTGCCCCAACTCACTGGAATTTGTGTAAATTGTACATAGCAAGTGCATTATCTGTGGTTGTGTAAAAAGGGCATAGATCAATTGGAAAAAAATCAGAGCATCCCAAGGTGACTATGTGGTTATTTTTCTTTTCAAAAGGATCCCTGATTATTCACAGGTTTCCCATTCAAAAATGTAGTGAGTGACATCAAATAAATGTCCAACACCTGGAGTGGAAAGTGAGATTTGAGAAATGTTTTTTCACTTTGCCATCACTGGGAAAAAATACCTAAGACCACAACTTCAGAGAGAAGAGGGTTATTTCAGCTCACACTTTCATAGGCCCCAGACCTTGTGTGGTTGACCAGCTCCAGGCAGTGGGCACATAGTTCTGGGTCCTGGGCGGAGGACAGCTCTTCCTATCTTGGTGTCCAGGAATCAGAGAATGACAGGGAGAGCTGGGCAGAAGGTGTCCCTTCCCAGATCACGCCCACAGTGAGCCACCTCTTCAGACCAGGCCCTATTCCATAACGTCACATTTAGCTCTAGTGCCCCACAGGTGAATTGCCTTCTAAACACACTGCGTCTGTATATATGAGAGTTGTAGAAGTCGTTTTTCTCCTAAAGCATAGCATGAGTCCTAAAGACTCATGCATATCTTTAATGCAAATTATATTTAACTCACCACTGAGTATCACTAAAATTTATAGAACTGCTGAAAAGTCCAGCGTCTCCTATGAGACTCAAGGCAGATTCTTAGCTTTGAGGCTCTGTAAAAATCAAACAGAATGTTAAACACTTTGCCAAAGGGAGAAAGATGGGGATAAATAGGCTTGTGGGACCAAAACAAGACCAAAACCTACCAGGCCAAACATGGACTCTTGTACTTTCATGTCTAGGATTTATTGCACATTGAGATGAGATGTGACTACCTAAAGGCTCATGTGCCCCTGCCTCTGTGGCATTGTTAGAGGCAGCTCTGATGGGCTCTTTCTTCAGTTAGCCTTGTTCCCTGCCTGTTTCTTTTTCAGATGTTTTAAGTTCTTAGTTTCTCAGCTTCCTAGGGTATCACTGCACTTTTGAATTTACTTTTTCTTTTGTACTGAGGGTTGAACTCAGGACCTTATACTTCCCAGGCAGGTGCTTATGCCTTTGAGCTATCTCCCTGGCTGACTTTACTTTCTTATGGTCAATCTCTGCCTTTAAAAAGGCATATTGTTTTGACATCTAGCTTCCTTTTCTGATATCTGGGTGGAGGTTTTCCTGAGCCTACAAATCTTCTATTCTGTGTGCCTGTAAAACCAACACTATGTGGGTGACACCAGGATCTGGTCAGCCTGAGCAGTAGATACCTAGGATGCCTTGAATCATGGCTACAGAGGTCTCTGATTGCCTGGATGGATGAGCGCTATGAACTAAGTCCTAGGAAATCAAATCTCTAGGTCAGCAGTTCTCAACATGTGAGTCGCGACCCTGGCGAGGGTCGAATGACCAAAACACAAAGGTCACCTAAAGCCGTTCCAAATCATAACCGTAGCAAAATTACAGTTTTGAAGTAGCCACCAAAATTATTTTTTGGTTTGATTTCACTGCAACACGAGGAACTGTATTGCAGGGTCACGGCATTAGAAAGGTTGAGAACCACTGCTCTAGGTGGTCCTTTTTGAGCAGGATGTCCTGGATCTTTTACTTTTACATCTTTACATCTGTGAAGCATGGGCTCTTCTGATTCTTATGATGCCTTCCAGCCTTCTTTCTTATTGGTCTTACGTATTGTATAATGCTAAGGGCTTTCTTTTTTCTTAAACAATGTTTTGGGCTGGGGAGACAGCTAAACAATCTAAGCACCTGCCTGCCAAGCCCAAGGACCAGGGTTTGGTCCCTGCATGCTGTGCCAACTCCAGAACTCCAAGTATACTGTGCTGGCCCTGAAACCAGGCATGGTGGTGCATGCCTATAATCCCAGCACTGCAGAAGCTGAGATGGGAGGATCACTACAAATTTGAGCTGGGTAGCAGGACCCCGTACCAAATGAATAAATAAATAAAAGATTTTAAAAATGCTTTTGTTTGCTCCAGGTTTGCAGATGCCTTCCTGGAAGAACTGAAAACTTCTTGAATTGGATTTGCGCTCTTGAGTCTCACCATGAGCCTGGTTAAAGTCAGCCAGAAGTACCCATACCACTGACTGACTGCCCGGTAGTCTTGAAACATCCCCTGCTGTATTACTGAGTACAGTGCTTTCTCCTCAGTCTTCCACAAGTTCTCAGAACATAAACAAAATGTAGATAATTTTATTTTTGTCAGAGTGTAACACATGTGGTCTATAGTCCCACTGTCCATGAAGACCTTCGGGCCACTTGGAACCCCTTAAACCTGGTCTTTACCATTTGCATTTCTTTCTGAATTCTGTTCTGAATTCTAAGCAGCATTGCCCATCAGGCTGTTCATAGAGTTTGAATGCTTCTCTAACTGCTATCTCCAACCCCTTCTTTTGAGCTCATTCCAATGAGTTCTAAACCACATGGTCATAGCAATGACCCCATTTCTCTCGTGACAAAGCCTGTCTCAGTTACCTTCTCATCAACAGGGGAAAGTGTCTGACACTGACGGTATAAAGCAGGAGAGGTTTATGTCGGCTCAAGCTTTCTGAGGCCTCAGTCTGTATGGCTATCCTCTGTGAGGCAAAAAATGCATCCGGGACGGGCGAGTCTTCCTGCTTGTACTGTAGCTGTTGAGAAGCACAGAAGGAAGGGTGCAGCTGGGGAGTGAGGCACAGGCTTCCAGGCATGTGACCTGCAACCCCGTCTTTACCAGGCCCCTCCCCTTTGCTTCACATCCAGCTGTGATGCTTTTTTGGCTCAGTCACCTTTCAGAAATCCTGGCTCTGAATGCTCAGACACTTTGGGGGTCATTCTTGGTCTGCATCATAACAAAGAGTAGAAGCAATGGTCTCGTGACCAAGCACGGGAAGTCTTTTTCAAGACCAGTGTAAGGACAGGGTTTAAAGAGCTTAGCCACAGAACCAGCAGTCACAAAGGTGGGGGAAAGGAATACAAAATAAGGATTAGACCCAGCCTTGCAGGAGGGAGTTATGGAGGCCTGGATTGGAAGGAAGGGGTGGGCCAGAGATATAGTGCAAGTTCTTGAGCTCAATCGTCATAGAGAAAAGCAAGCAAGTAAGCAAGAGAAAGAAAGAGTGCCTTCAAAAGGAGCGTGTGAGTCCTCATCAGGAATGAGGACTGTGGGAGGCAAGTTTGCAGAAGCCTCAGGCAGGCCTCATGCTAGGCTGTAGGAATAATGCTGGGGAGGATGGAAGGTACCTCAGGAGACAAGCACCAGCCAGACGGAGATGAGAAATAAACTGCTGTTTACCTTGCATTCTTACATCTAAGTAGATTTGTATTATGCTTGAGTCAAATCATTATAGAGATATTGAAAAGCGAGGTCGTGTTCAGAAAACTGCTTTGCGTCAGAGACCTCAAGAAGCTCTTGGAAAACAATGCATCTGAAGCTTGAGGTTTTAAAGTTTGCTGACAAGGGAGCAAGACAGAAGACAGACAGGCAGATAGACAGACAGACAGACAGGCAGGCAGACAGACAGACAGACAGACAGGCAGGCAGACAGACAGACAGACAGGCAGACACATCATTGGTTCCTAGGTGTGCCCACCTCTTCCCCAGCGCTTTTCCACCCCATTCTGCCACTGGAGCAAGGCTCCTCAGTGTAGGGCTGGACGTGGGTATTTGCGGGCAGTCTGCTGATTTGAGTGTGCCTGGCTCAGGAGCACGATGGGAAATGAGAGTAGTAGTCACAGCGGGTGGAAGGCTTTAGTGTCCACTGCAGGATGTGCGGTTTTTTTAAAGATGATTAGGAGTCACTCCTGAAGTGCCATGAGTGGCATCTAAAGCAGAAGCTAAGCTTTTAGTAGCAGAGCATGCTGTAATTGGAGAGCAAGAAACAGGACAGCTGACAGGTGCTAAATCTCCCAGATGAGATAGGTTTTCATGACAATAAAGTCCCTAGCATTCTATTCCCTGGTGATTTTTATCCCAGGTTCTGGAGTCAACAGATTGACAGGAATGCCTGCTTTCCTACGCTGGTATGTGCCTTGGGGGAAATAATTTCTACCATGCTGTGTCTCCGTTTTTTCAGCCAGAAAACATAAAGAGCAAGAACACTTCATACCATGTAGGATTGATTACATGAATTAGTGCATTAGAGCACATGAAATAACAGGCGGCACAATGTGCCATATAGCTATATGCACTTATTAATGAAACTTTTTATCATTATCCCTTTTTCATGCCCAGCACCAGAGCAAGGTTTAGATGGAATGCCTGAGCTAACAACTCAAGGAATAGGTGTTATTATCTCTAATTGTGAAATGGAAAGACTGAACCACAGAAAGGTTCCATAATTTCCCTACAAAGAATTGTTAAGACACGCCAAATCTAGTGCCCTGTTCTTTCCTGTTTGGCTGTGTTGCTGCCATGTAGTAATGGATTAATGATTGTTATTTATAGTTATTCAAAATAGAGGTGCCGTGGGGTACAGGGAGTTAATATCAGCGATGGAGATGGAAAGATGTGGGCTGATAAAATGTAAGACTAATCAAATGCGGGGCACAGAAGGGAAATGTCAAAATTAATGTTTGGGATTTGGCGTAGATGGACGGGTGGTGCTGCCACCATGTTCTAATTATCTAGTTTTAGAGGAAATTGAGTGCAAGAGGCAAACAAGCCTATCCTCACCCGGTGTCCTAGTCATGTTGAAGTAGGACAAATCCAGGAAAGATCTAGCTTTCTCCAGGTGAGGAGGCAGATCCAGCCTTCCACGGTAGATTCCGTATGGCAATTTCAGGTCCCCCTAAGGCTGTATGGGCCAGGTGATCAGGATTTCATGTGTGTCTATCCTTACTGATTTTCAAGCGTTAAGGGATTTCTTTTTACAGCCGTGGGGTCCTGACTCTTGTCTCTTCCCTCTTCTATCCCCACGGTTTAGTCCAGGGCCTAGAAAGGGGTTCACAGAAAGTACTTGAGCATAAACTGAGTGCTGCCAGGCTGAGTGAGCGTCAGCCTCTCCCAGAAAGTACAAATCCTCCTCATTTGTGAGACAGGGACATTAACAGTTATCACCTGAAGTTGTTATAGAGGCTGACATGGACAGAGTCCTGGTGCTGCTGCTGGTCCATGGAAAACATTTCTAGATGACAGTGTCCTTCGCTGGTCCGCCCACTAAGGGCTGACAGAGGGGAAAATGCCATTCACCCCACATGGTTCAGAGAGACTCCGGATGGGGCTCCTTGCAGAAACACGCGTGGGCTGAAGGAGGTGAAAAAAGGAGGATGAGACCAAAAAGGCATCGTCATCGGAGGACAGTGGTGTTCAAAGACAAGGTCTGTGACCGCGGCAGTGAGGCTCCCCGCTGTGATCTGTCCTCACAGCGGCCTGCCTCAGACCTGGATGGAGAGGGGAGGAGAGGAGCTGCCTGCTTCTCTGTCTTTCTGCTCTCCTGTTGGAAAACAGCCAGTGGAGACCCAGCAGGGAGACCCAGCATGGGTAAGAGAAGGCGAACACGTGTGAGGACGGAGAAGGGGAGTCAGAGAGCCTGTACCGGACAGAAAAGGGCGGCGACAGGAGCACGGGAAAGGCACTGTTTTGAAGACAGCGTTAGCATGCCCTTCATTTTTATTAGTGCACGTTTGCAGCAGGAAGCATCCCGTTCACCATGGGGAACTGGTGAATTCAGCGCATCTGAATTCTTTTTTGTCTTCTTCCCTTCTCTCCCTCTAGGACCTCCTCCCCTCTTCATTTCTAAGGCTCTATTTCCATTTTCCCTTCATTTCCTTCTTTCTTTGAATCTCTTTTTGGCTCCCCTGCATGCCCCATCTTTTCATCTGGTGTTCACCGTCACATTTGAAAAAGTTATTCCTCCTATCTGTCCTCTGTTTCGCCTCTTTTTTAGACTTCGGGTTTCTCACAGAAGAGAAACAGTGCAGTATTTCACCTTGTGAGTCTGCATTTATTTCACTTAAAATTATGGTCCTGAGGGGCATCCGTTTGCTTACAAATGCCTCACATTTAGCCCCGCTCCTCGTGTCCCAGGAAAGCGTCTTGTCCTGCTCTGTGGCACTGAGCTGCTGAGGGGGGACCAGATGATGGACTTCTGAAGGTGGCCCTGAGGGGACTTACTCAAGCTTCCATTTCTTGGGAAGAATGGTGGGTCTGTGGGGCTCTAACTATTGAAATCAGAATGATGGTTTGTGGGCTAAGTGAACATGGAAAATGCTGAGGTGAGCAATATTTATTTCCTGGGAGTTTTCCATAAGCTTGGTGTGGAATTTTGGTGTGGAAGAAGGAATGTCTAGCATTCCCCAGGTCTGTTTTCTTGGGTTATTTCATGGAGAAGGTATGTGTCAGAATATGCTAGAAGAAATTCTGGTCTGGAGATGGTGGCCCAGAGGGAGTTCGAGGCCATCTCACCTGTGTCCCCCAGGTGGACCCTAAGATTCTTGTAAGTGGTTCATAACTGCCTTTGTGTAAGATGCCCTTTCTGATACAATAGGAAACTGGTTGCTTTGGATCAGTTTGGCATTAGCAGTGGTACCCTAATAGAGTATTAAACTGTTAAAATAGTGCTCCTCAAGCTAAGGCCTTTGTTGACAAGGATTTCTCCCTGTTGAGTGTCTTCTGGGAAGACCAGCTGTGATAACATTCCTAGTACCTTCTGACAAGGATCTTAAGTATCTAAGACACTGAGACATACAGAAAAAACTTGACCCTGTCTCTGTTGTCAAGGCAACTGAAGTATTGTTGTAAGGGGGTTATAATCACATAGCATACTGAGAAAAAGAATGCCTTCGAGCCCTTGATCAAATGCCAAAATGTACTTTAGACTCAGGAATATTTGATAAGTAATCATGACTGTGCATATGTATGAAAAGGCACCTCAGACGATAGGAAGAAGCTCATAGGCCTTATCCAGATGAGTGGGGTTGAAATAGATGGAAATGGACAAAAAGGGAAAACAGAACTCAGTATCTCGGGTAGCAGGATGAGAATAGTAGGGTTTCAGCAGGCCAAGTGTACGTTCCTTGGAGTGATGGATTTATATAAACGAAAGACCGGGCTGTGACTGTTCTACTTTGGAGCCAAACTGACTGCTCCGGATGGGTTGCATGTAACAAAGTTTATGAGCCTTCTCTTGTTCAGTTCCTTGAGTAGCTGATGAACGGTGCTGCTCAAATTCTCCCTGTGGGCTATTAGTATACTCTTCACCCACTGAAGTGTAATTAGGAAAAACAAAACAACAACAACAGCAACAAAACAAAAACAACTATGCACCATTCACAGTGATCCATTGGTGAGGAACCAAGAAATTGGATTGGGAACCAGGCTGATTTCATTCAAGGTGTTTTCTTCCTATAGACAAATTGCCAACATAGAAGCTGGGTAAGTTTCTGAGTTACAGCAGCAAGTTTCCATTTTTAAAATTTGTGCATATGACAGAATCCTAAGATAAAATAGCTCATTATATTGTATCACCTGAGGGACCGTGTTGTGGTCCTGGAACATAAATTCTACATATGGCAGAATAAAGACTCACTGATATGAGGCTTATCTCGTCGGTTGTGCTGGTTTTCTCCCCAACCTCTTTCTTCCTATCAGCAGCCATAGCATACAGAGAAGAACTCCAGGGAAAACCCACAGGACCTATGTTGCAGTTTTAATGTGTGACCTTGTTGTTAGCAAGATGACAGAGTGCGCCTGCACAGAGGTTAAGCGCACAGGGTCTGCTGTCCTCTGGGTGGGAACTCAGCTCTGCTCTCTGTGACCTCTGTGATAAGGCATTCTAAATCTACAAATCAGTATTAGACTCATTTCCTTCCCAGCCAATGTGGCATGTGCTTTAAGCTGCCTCTCTTGTGTTCCCTAAAAAGTAAATGATTAGTGTCATTCTTCATTCATTTGTGTGTATGTGTGTGTGTTTCTTTAATTTAGTAAGATATTTATTGAGAACCTGTTATGTGTCAGGTGCTATAACAGGTGGCAGAAACACAAAAAAGATGCAGATAATTCCTGTTTTTTTTTTTTTTTTCAGGACCAGGGGTCAAACTCAGGACCTTGCACTTGCCAGGCAGACACTTGTGCCCCTGAGCTATCTCCCTGGCTCCTATTCCTGTTCTCTTGGAATTTATGTTCTAGGTGGTAAGAGGAGGAGGGTAAACAGAGTTCACTGCTCATGGCATATATGAAAATATCAGGCAGGAATTGTGGCAAGGTTAAGTTTCAAAATATCAAATAGTGATAAATTGTATGAAGAAGGCAAGGCAAGTGTAAAGCTAGTAATTATTAGATGAGAGTTGCATTAGATTGGTTGGTCAAGAAACTCTTCTCTGAGGAGACAGTGTCAACTGATGCCTGAAGGATTGGAGCCAATGTGCAAAGACCTGGGAGGAAGATATTGCAGCGGTGGCACAGGTCTTGTGAAGTAGAAGTGGGTTTTGTTGGAGTGTGATTAGACTTCACGGTGGGGGCTCCAGCCGGAGAGTTGATCCCGGGCCTCTTTGAATGAAAGGAAGGAAGCTTACAAGCAGCAGAAACCTACTTCTCCACAAGGAGCACCGTTGTCAGGCATTGGGTGTCTCTTTCCAGCAACAGAGCTGAGGGTTTCCAGGCTGGCGTGGTGCCTGGGGCCATGACCTCTGGCCTGGAGATGCCGTGGCTCCCTGATCCGGTTCTGTCTTGGGGTCTTAGCTGGGCTGAAAGGTGCTGCTCTGGGTGCAGCTGCACCGTCTTTTCAGTGAGCGGGTTCAGCAGCCAGGCAGCGAATGCTTGGACAGCGTGTTCAGTACAACCTGGAAGGGCAGAAGACATCCTTCTCAGCCTTGGCTACACATTGGAACCAGGGAGCATAGACACATTTTAGGAAGCCAAGGCCCAGGCCTGTCTTGTCACTCAGCGCTTTGAGTTTAGTTGGTCTGGAATGAGACCCAGATGTAAGCCTTTTCCCCAAAGCAGCCAGGTTGAATACCACATAGCGTGGATGTGCAGCCGGGCTGTATTCTGGGGCCGAGGGGCACACACACTGCGTCTTTTTTTGGTCTTTTATTTTTCCTGCTTGCTCTCCATGCCTTTGGCTTGTGAGCCAGACCTGCTCCACAGAAAGTGGAGTGGAGGTAGGAACCCAGGGACTTTTGCACAAATGGAGTGTGTCTGTGGTGTGAGAGATTTGTTTGTACGTGTCATGTGTTGATGATACCTGTGGAGTGTGTGCATGACATGTATAGGGTGTGTGTGTGTGTGTGTGTGTGTGTGTGTGTGTATGAGTGGATGGCGCCTATGCATGCGTATTGTGACGTAAGGGTTGTGCATATGTGTGTTACTGTGTGGCAGATGTTTGTGTGTGTGTGTGTGTGTGTGATGTTTACAGATGGTGTGAGTGAAGTATTGTGTGTACATGCTTTGTTTGGTTGATGTACATGGCAATTCCTGTGCATTTGAAACAGATCTTGTGCACTGCTTTGGCTGTTTGCCATATGCACTGACCCGGTTTCAGTTACTTCTCTTCTCTGAGCTTCTTTCTACTTCTGTAATTTGCAGTGTCAATGCTGTCTCTTCCTCATGTGTTGGCTGCAAACATGAAGTGGGAAGATGCAGATAAAATAACTTGGCATAGGTCCTATAGTGAAAAGAGCCCTGATAAAAGTCATTGGCCAGGTATGAACTCTCCAGCAGTTCACCTAACCTTTCTGAGGCCCATTTTCTGTATTTGTTAAACAGGCATAGCTACTAGTAACAACAGTGTTTTGGCCAAAGTCAAACGAGTTGATATTTCCAAGCTTCCATTAGAAATTTCAGGGCTGTACAAAGTGAAGGCTACCTGCGCGTCTCTGTGGAAACACTATCCCCATGCATCGGTGCTGCTGAATTCCTTATTAGAAGCAGGCAGTGTGGTCTATTTTCTCTGCTTGATCTTAATGTAGCACTGGAAGTAGGTTCAGCCACCCATGCTCCCTGATGGCCAAGTGCTCGCTCAAGGGTCCAATGTCTGGGGTAGCCCTGAATGATGCAAACAAGTCAGTGCGTTGTGTAGCTTTGCTGTCCATGCAAGCTCTGCATGTTTTTCAGCGGTGGGTACTGGATGGGGGTTTGAGGTGGGATGCATTTGATGTTTACAGATCCTTTGCTATCCAGCAAAAGGTATCACTCTTGGAGCTGAAAATATTTTGTTTTAACCTGTTTCCTAATCCCAGTTCTCCCCCTCCACACCTTTTGACTGCCAAGTTCTCCCAATGTAGTGATTGGACAGGTGGTGTGTTTTTGACCGGCGTTGGCTAAAATTCCAACTTCACTGCTCAATCCAACGAGTATGCTGGATGCAGAAACCAGCAGAGAGAGGCACAGTTTTGTCTGAATATTGTTTTTGAGAATTTTACTCTTATTGTCAAACAGACTCGCGGGGATATGGGTGTTTGGGGAATGGAAAGGATGAGGCTGGGGCTTGAAATGATTTTGACCTTGTAGAGCTGTGGCAATGCTGTGCGCTCTTAGATGTAATGTGATTAGCATTTTTATTTTGCCAAATAGCTTCTTTCTGTCAGTGTAATTGGCAATCGTAGAGATGGTCATTCAAATTAGAATCTCCTCAAGAGTTTCTTTTTTAATCCAACAAAAATATGCAAATAGGAAATTATAGGGATTGTTTTCCATCTAACAATGAGCACAAGAATGAAATATTTCAGGCACAAGGTAGGTTATATTTTTGTGTTCTTTCTGTAAGTGATGTATTTCCAGAGGCCTTTACCTGAATATATCCAGGATGATTTCAGAATTGGCCTTAACTGCCTCCTGATTTTTCTGCATTTGCCGAAAGAAAAGAAAAGTCTGTTCTTATTCTAATTTTTATGTGATTTTCATTGGTGTCACCTCTTCACACCTCAGAGTGACCTTTCTAAATTATTTTTCTGAAATTCACGAGACACTACCTTCTCATGGATGCAGATGGCACAGAAGCAGTCGAGCCTTTTTATGTTCCTCTTAACCTTCTTAGAAGAGATGGATTTTAGTCCTGGCATTAAAAATGCAATTGTGTTTTTTTATCAGGTATTTTATATAAATCATGAAATTGCTAGTGTGTTAAATAGACATTTTTGGTTTAACCAGATGGACCATTCATTAAGCCCATCTGAGGTCGGCAGACAGGCTTTCGGAAACGAACAGCTCGTTTTGGTGCTTTGGGGTTAAGTTAATGGTGTGTGTGTGTGTGTGTGTGTGTGTGTGTGTGTGTGTATTGTGTGTGTGTGTCATAATAGCGATGTGGTTGGTAATATTAATATACTTAGCTCCATTTTTGTGGAGCTAAGTAGAGCTAAAATGTAAGAAAATTTATTCATTTCATTAAGTCGTTTTGAACTCTAGCTGTGTACCAAGCACTGTGCTCAGAACTTAAGATAGAGGCAGCTACACCTAATGTAATCCATCATTCCTACAGTGGGGCATGTGAAATAAAGGGAGAAAGGAAGAAAAGAGTACTTTTGTCATGCCAGAAACTGCTAGGCTATTTAATACATTGTATTATCTTATTTATTATAGTTCCATAAAAAGTCAATGAGGTAGACGAGATCCTCATTTTATCAGAAAGGAATTGAGGCTCATAGATTAATGTCAATTGCTCAAGGTTATAACATTAATAAGCGGTGCACCTACAACTGTCTGACTTCACATTTTATGGCTCTTCTATAACGTGATATTTCTATTTAAAGGTTGAGGAGGGTTTTTACCCATTAGCAGTCTTATTGCTGATTCTTGGAGACAGCTTTTGATTTATCAGTCTTTTTTACTAGAATTGAGCACCATGCTCTGGGCAGCATTAAAGGCCTCATGTATGACCAGTACTTGGCTCTGTTGTCCCATTTAGTGGACAAGAGCAAACAGCTCTGAAAGTGGAGTTAGGTGGCCCAAGTGATAAGCCATATGGCTCTGCAACTTGTATAAAGGTCTCATGGAGCCGTGGCCTGAAAAGGATGGGGTGTTGACGTTATATGAAGGTTGTTTACTGACCCCTACCTCCCATTGTGGTGGTACGGGCATGTAGGTGTGTGGGCAGGGCCTCCATCCAAATCTCTACTTCAATCCTTCATCCTACATATACTCCAGTCTTTGGTGACTGAAAGCAAATGCATGCATCAGAGAACATTTTGTTACCCTAGGGGATAGTGACATTGAATCTTGATTGAATGATGATTGGCCTGGGACTTGACATGGCAGGGGAAATTCATCTTTGGGGACGACTTTGAAGAGCAAAACTGTACTGTGAAATCCAGCATTATTAGATGCGTCAAGTACTCACTGAGTGATCACTGTCTACTGCACTTTTGCTTTTTTTTTGAGAATGTGAGATGAACGAATCGCACTTTTTCATTCCTTTAAGGAAGAAGAAGTCCAAGTTGTGAGTTATGTACAAATGTAGGTTTTCTTCCACAGTGATCAAGGCAAATAAACAAATTTCATAGTTATGAAGAGGAAGAGAAGAAACAGGGAAGGACTTCAGGAAGGAGATGAGACCAAGCTTCATTGTGTAAGATCATAGGAAATGAACCAAACTATGCCCAGCTCAGAAGGCAGTCTGAGCAGCAGAAACACAATTTGTAGTAGGGCCTCTATGAAATACATCTAAGAAATGCATTTTATGGTGTTAAGGTATACATTGCAAAAGAGGGAAGTGAATTGAGTGAGTGGTGAGAAGTGATATAGCTTGGTTAGCCAGCATTCCATAACTATATATGAATACCTGTGGCAGTCAGTTTAAAAAGAGGAATGCTTTGTTGGCCACACAGCATTGCTGGTTTCATCCCGTGGTCCCTTGGTCATATGCTTGCGGGCCTGCGGCCAGGTGCAGCACAGCGGGTGTGTATGGCAGCGGAGCTTGCGGTCACATGGCTCTTGGAAAGCAAGGAGAGGAAGAAGCTAAGGTGAATGAAGATTTGATGAGAGTGATAATGTGACTGAAGATAGGGAGACAGGCTCTCCTCAGAAAGAATAGTTTACCAAGATTAATTTGGAGTTTCCCAGATGCAGAGAGTGTACAGACCATCAGCATAAGGAGTGGTTTTGCCTTGAAGTACATGGTTGCTTTGGATGGATGGAGAGGAAACACTGAGGATAGGGTTGAGCCTTAGATAGGTGCAGGTAGGTCTTTGTGTGGAGAGGCAAGAGATTAAGTGATGGACCCTGGACAGCTTGACTGAGGAGGTGGTAGGCGGGACACAGGCCAAGGGAGTGAAGGGTAGGGACAGGAGGAGCAAGAGAGAAGGGTGTGATAGGAAGATTAAGGGAGTTGGGAAAAAAAAGAAGGAACGGAATTGGAAGTAAGGAAACAATATGAGGGTGTAAGATTCCTGATGGAGATCACCTCAAGGTGATCCGATAACCAACCGTTGATCATGAGGAGAAGATGCAGAAGCAGAAGAGAGGTAAAGCTTATTAGGCTTGATAGAGATTAAACAACGAATGCCGATCTCCAAGCGTCATCAGTAAAGACATGGAAATCATTTAACGGGATGCCAAGACTTGAGGAAGCATAATTGGAGCAGCTTGCAATATGTGCTGAAGTAAACATGACATAAAAGAAAACAAATAAAAGCCCAAGCCTCTTTCACATGTTTGCCATTGTCTGATATTAGGCTTGTCCTTGCTGACCCATTCAATCTTGCTAACTGTTCAGGATTTCATTTTGGTCCTTGCATAAATAGAATGTGCACTATTACATGTATTTATTTGTAATGGAAAATTGTACAAGGACATTACATAACTCATGGTGGATGAAAGCAAGTATTCATTATTTGTTGAGCAAATTAAAATGTTTACCATCAACTTCTGCATTTTTTGAGAACTACACACTGGATATTGTCACAGTGCATATGCTTATCTTTTTTACTTCTTGGTAGAACAATTCTTGCTGAGACATGGGAAAGCAAAGTGTCTCTGCCTCAAAGGAAAATTGCAATTCTAAATTGATTATATAGCTTGGTTGTTCAGTTTTGAATTCATGTTCTTGACATTTCTCCTCTTCAATAACATTTTTTTCTTCTTTGAGAGACAAAATGACATGGATTAAAATGGGAGCTCTAGAGTCTGTTGCTTGGGAGAAAATTCTATTTCAACCTCTTACCTAAGATAATTAACTTAATCTCTACCTTATTTCTTTTTAATCTGCAAAATGAGTATAATACCAATCACAGCACATGACATATTGTAAGAGTTAAATAAGTTGTGAGGGTTAAAAAAGATTGAAGAGGCTCACAATCTAGTACCTGACTATCCCCTAAGAAGGTCATATTTTTATTACCATTTTCAAATCCCACCACATCACTTGAGTTCTAGATATGGCTTGGTCTCCTAACATTCCTTTTTTTCTGTTGACTCTTTGTCTACCGTGCACACAGTGCTTAGAGTCTCCAACTCAGGAATACAGCCTGTGCAGGTGTAGTTTTCCTATGCACTTGGAAAATAATTTTGTGATCTTTACTTCCTATCTGCAGTTCCCTCAGATTGCCTATTAAGTATAACAGAACTGGGTAGACATGCAGTTTTTGTTCTGTTGCTTTTTTAAAGTCACATTTATTTTTAACACACTTTTAGCATTCATTTTAAGGAGAAAAAAGATAAAATAGCAGTGAAACAGTCTCAAAACAGGTTAGTAGGATGGTTACAATAATTAAAACATTGCATAGCTGTCTTTGTAGTAGTTATTCAGAGAACAAGATACAGATATAATATCTTGTCTAAACAATATTAGTACAAACTTTTATTCTCAATGAACTCAGAGGAAGTAGTTGTATATTTATCCCAACTCTCTTGTGTGTGTATATATATGTATATATTATATATATATATATATATATATATATATATTCTTTTTTCACAACATAATGATCCTTTATTCACATTTTCGTGAAGTTAGTGATTCATGACATTAAGTTGCCTAGTAACTGATAGCTAACCTTAACCGGACAGGATGTTCATCTCAGGTAGCTTGTTTGCTTTAGGCATGGGGCCAAGTCCCAACTACACATATTTGATCAGTTTCCTAGCTTCATAGCTACCAACATATCCCCCTTTTTCATATTGCTCTGTTAGAGATGGGCATTCCAGTACAGTTAGAGGAGCAACATTGGAAAAGTCTTTAAAGGACCTTTTTATACTTGAAGCCAGTCTAAGGATTATAGGTTCTTTTTTATTACTTTTAATAAGAAATAACAACGTGATAGTTTCAAAACAAGTTAGTAGTACATTTGCAATAATTGACACATTGCATAATGTCCTCATTGTGGTTATACAGAGCACAGGGTGTAGACATGATAAATTTTCTAATCAATATTGATAAGGAAAGAAAAATATTTTCTCTTTGAACTGAGAGGAAGTAGTTGTATACATAGTCCAGTGTTCCATAATTGCACTGGGTTACTGGTAGAACTGGCATTGTTGGAGGCTGTTGACTTAAGCCTCTTACAGCTCATCAAACATATTGTGTAGGTTCTTGAGTTCAGCCAAATAACTCAATGTGGTCCAATTATCCATAACAGTAGTGCATTTAACACACATTTACATTTGGCATTGTTTTATGTAAACTTACACTTGTATGATTTTTTTCCCCACATTTTCTCAAGAAGTACAAAATCTCCGTGCATCTGACCTCTTTTGTCTTCTGGACTTAAGCACATAGCAACATTTTGACAGACTAAGACCTGAAGGAATGGAAAAGTGGCTGCACTTGTGCAGAGTCCCCTCATGAGTGGTCATTCTTTCGCAGTCCACATAGCATGCATGGTCCTGCTGACCCCTGGCTTTCATCTAACATCTCATTCTCATTCTTTTCCTATCTTTGAGACCAAGAGCCTACCTGTGCCCTTGCTCTGTTGGACGTGGGTCCTACTTTTGCTGGCAGAGCCTTCACGTAGATAACTCATCTCTGTCTGCTGGAACTTGACTTTTGGTGTCTTCTAGCCCATCCTGCACATGGCTTACGTCCTGTTCTGTTGGCCCAGGACCTGGAGCTTCCCTGCAGCTCTCTAGTTTGATCTCTAAGCCAAACATCTTTCTTAGTTCTCCTTTGAGGAAATAGTGTGGCTGACTGTGATTCATTTAGGCAGAAAGTAAATGTGCTGGGATGGCGTTGGGGTAGGTGAGAACCAGGGAGGTTATTCCTGCCCACGATGCTGGCTGAAGAATGGTCTGATTAGGTTCTGTGCAGTTTGTGCGTTGAGCATCTCTGAGGGCCTCTGTGTTAAAAGCTCGGTCCTCAGGGTGACCCTGTCAGAACATGAGGTGGCCTTTGTACGATCCATACTGTGAGTGGAAACAAATCTTTTCTTGGGAGAAGTGCATTGTCACAGGCTTTTCATTTTAGTGATAGAAAGCTAATGTAGACTCTGTGTGCGACATTATTGTATTTGGAGACTTCCCACTGTGCCTGGACACTGTGGGTTTTGTCACTGATTTCTCAAATCTGAGCTTCTGTTCCAATTGGTCAGTGTTTCGGCCCACTTCGAAGGATGTAAACGTTCTCTGAAAAGGCACCGGACTGTGCCAGTATCACACTCCATGCACAGGGAACAAATACTTGCTCCCTTTGGCTTTTCTAATGCAAGATAAGACTCCACCTCAAGCTTAGCAGTCTTGATTTAATTGTCAAAGACTTAATGGCAAATCCACTTTGTTGTGTAACAAATACTTGACAGTATCCTATAAAGGAAAGATTGTCTGGCTCAGTCTTCTTATGGCTGTAAAGTTCAGACAGCATGATGCTCGCACCTCCAGGCTGTGCCATGACGTTGTGCAGAAGCAGAAGGGGAGAGGGCGTGGACCAAAGAGGCCAAGCGTGAGGCGACCTCCCTTTCTGCCACACTGCCTGTCTTAGTGCCTCCTGCCACTCCCCTGCAGTATCATTGCGCTGTGGCATGAAGCCTCAGCACCAGTGTGGATGGCAGCAAAGCATGCTACACCGTGATCAGCTCTTAGATGCTGGGTTATGGAAGCACAAGGCCAAACACGTGACCAGCTCTCCACCTGCCACTGTCGTAGGGTGCTTTCTGTTTCCCTTTTGTTCTTGTTACTTTGTCTTTCTTCTGTCCTCCATCCCACACTGCCTACCTGCGCCCAGCGTTAGGGCTCAAGCCTTCTTCTGCTCCACTGTGTCCACGTACCATCAGGACCGCCAGGATCCTAAGACTCAGTGGCCAGAGTGATTACTAGTGACAGTCATGAATGTCTTCAGCAGTTTCCCCAGCCACAGCCTGTCCTCCTAGTTAATCTACATGCAACCCAAAGAACAACCACATGTTTTTTTTTTTTTTTTTCCCCTGAAGGAAAACTGAACTTAGATTTTAATAAGGAAAAGCATGTTGATCTATTCAGCGAGTACAATGACAGCACGCTTAGGTTTGCCCCCTACCTCTTTTTTAAAAAAAAAAATGAGCACAGGTGAAAGCCCCAGGGAGTAATTAAAAGCCTCAAAACTCCAGCATTGTACCATGTAGGAAGCACTGAATTGTCCCCAGCTGGTATTATTTTCTACTTGTTGTTTGGGGACATTTTCTCAGCTAATATTTCTTGAGACACTGCCACAAATGCACGTGTATTGTTTGAAATGAAGGCTATTTGCAAGGTATCATTTGGCATGATGTTCTGTAGGTTAATTATCGAGAACGGAAGGGAGTTTTTATTTTAAATCACTGGAGAGTGTGCCCCGCTGTGACTTAATTTCACTGTGTGCTCTTTTGTTCCTGTACAATAGCTAGGAGGGAATAGAGGTTTCCCAGCTCCACCAATCTATTAGAAATGTATAGTTTTCAGATATTCCATGACTATCACCTATATCTCTCCATGTAACTGTAACATTTGAAATATCTCATTCTTTTGTTTAAAGGAGGCAAGTGGAGCTTTCAGGGAAAGTAATTTATTTAGGAGCATTTTAGCAAGATTGGAACAATGAGTATATTATTTCAAGGCAAGAGAAAATAGATTATTTGCGTGTCTGTAAGGAAACCTGCACATTATTGTGTGCGCAGTGTTTGCTTCCTCGTTTATGCTACGTTGGTTCTGCGGCAAGTGCGAAGGTCATGTTTTCTTCCTTGCATGTTCCACTGCAGTCCCTTTCCGACATAAGTCACTCCAGCTCTAATATTCTGATTTTGAACGCCATGGTCAGGTTAAATGTACAACACTTTCATGAATTTTCCACTTTAATCAATTATTTTACCCTCTTGGTAACCAGCATGCACAGATAAGATATATCAGTAACATTTTAAGTTTGTTATGTATTTGAAATACTTAAGCTAATATACATAGGGCATAACAGCTTGGACGGTTCTGCTGAGAGAACCCTCCCTTTTGTTCTCTCACTCTGGGCATTTGAAGGACCTCTTTCTTTGAAGCTTTTGTGCTATAGATTTTGGCTCCTGATTATCTGTCCTCTCTCCCTTAGAAGTATTACCACACCTCTGTCATCTTCCCCAGATCCTACATAATAACAGATCTGTTGAAGTATCACAAGCTATTTTTATAGTTTAAACTATTATCAGCCCAACTTTGAACACAAAAAGGAGAATTTTAATGATACATTTTATTTAATTCCCTGAATTATTAATGAGGAGGGTTGGTGAAATAGCTCAGCATACTGAGTGGACTAAAGCGCTTGTTTAGGCAGACTGCAGTGGCCAGGTTTTGATCCCCAGCCTTGCCCCGGGGCACCATGAGATGTTGATTGAGAATGGGTGTGGTGTGACTGTAATCCCAGCGCTTGTGAGGCTGAAAACAGGAGAATCACTGTGAGTCTGATTTATGTAGTGAGACCTCGTAGACCGTGTTAGAACCTGTACTTTAAAAAAAAAAAAAAGAAGTTATTAGTAAGGATGTAACTACTGGGAAATTGCTCAGATATAGCCACTTTTTTTTTTTTTTTTCACAACATCTTAGAAACACAGTATATGACACTTGCAATCCAGCTGGATGTAGTCTCCACATTTCCCATGATTCATTGCACATATGACCAAGATTGCCATAGCAAAGTGAATGATATAATAAACTTCTCTCTTCAAATTTCTCTCTGGGAGAAGCGTCTTTATCTTACAGTTAGGCCAGTGTTTTAGTTTGCTTTGCCATTGTGTGATAAAACACAGCGAGCAGGATGGAGGGCTGAAGGGGGCGGCCCAAAGGTCGGGCATGGGAAGGCTCTTGGTGAACTAAGGCAAGCAGAGGAGCAAGCAAGTTGCTGACGCTGGTGATGTCAGGTTTCTTTAAGATGTAATTCGGACAGAGGCAGTTTACTGGTTGGTTGATTTGTCTTCAAGTGGCCTATTGTATTTGTAAACTTATTCTTCAGAATAACCAAGTTTTATGATTCTGAGTAAGCCCCATGTGATAGAGGACAGGGCAAAGTTACACCCCCCAACAAATGCATAAGGTTTGTGATTAGCTTTTAAATGCAGTTGGTGGCCCCTGAGCTTCAACGTATTCAGCCTGTTAGATGTTACAGTCATTGGTGTGAATGGGGAGAAGAGGAGGCGTGTGACCAACAGGCTGAACAAAGCCAAAGACTATTGCGTATCTGCAACTTTCTGAATATTGCAGACAATAATCACTGGTTTAGAAATTTGTGCATTAGGTACTATTTTCTGTGTAATTTTAAGTTTTAAATGTGAGGCAACAACTTAATTGAGATGTGAAAAACAGAAAGACATCCATCATGGTGGTACATGTCCAAAATGTTCATAAGTCTGGGAAGGGAGTCAGAATACCATGAAAGTACAATAATGGAAATTGATATAATTTTAAGTGATTGTACTGAGAAAGAAGGTATTAAGCCTGTTTATGAGACAACGAGACATCTCTGAGTTAATACTTACGCTGCCTGAATTTTGAAGAAATGCCAGGTTCCGAAGCGATGGAGGGGAACAATCTTCCAAGCAGAGGCATCAAATGGGGACTGTGAGGGCAATTTCATATAAACTGCTATCACAGAGTGAACGTGTAAACTGTCCAGAGGGAGTAGCAGGAAATGAAGATGAGAAGACAGGAGCTCAACTTGCAAGGCGCTCGCTTGCTGTTCCAGGAGCTAGAGTCTTTTTCTCTGGAGTTCAGTACAATCTTCAGTGCTCCTAAGCTTGCCAAGGGTGGGTGGAGGTGGTGGGAAGGCCGGCTGACAGCAAGTTGTTTCAGAAACTTTCAGGATCAACTTGCTGAAGGATTGTGATGGCCAGAAGTGCATCAACTGCAGGGAAAGTGGACTCAGGAGCTGCTGTCTGGGAGCTGGTGGCTGCTGTGGGCTGGATCCTCTTCTGCCACAAACCACAGATTGAAGCCCTAACATTCACTGTGGTAACAGCTGGAGATAAGGCCTTTGAGGGAACAAGGAAAGCCAAATGACTTTACTTTCATCAGGCTGCTGTAGCAAGATATTATAGACTTAGTTGTTTAAGCAACAAGCCTTTATGTGCCATAGTTCTGAAGGCTTTGAAATGCAAGGTTAGGGCACTGGTAGAGTCAGTATACATGGAAGAGACTTCTTTCTAGTTTGTATGTGACAGCTGTCTCTCTGTGTCCTCATGTGGTAGAGAAAGATGGTAGAGGGAAGGACTGGTGTCTCTTTCTCTTCCTATGAAGTTCTGGTTCCCTCATGGCAGATCCATCTTCAAACCTTATCTGAACTAATGATCTACCAAATGTTCCACTTTCAAGTGCTACCACAGTGGGGTTAGGATGTCAACACCTGGAATTTGGGGGGCATAGACAGTGGATGTATACAAGGGTCATAAATGCAGGACCTTAACCCAATACGATTGGTATAACACAAGAACAAAACTCAGGGTCATGTGCTCATAAGGACCCACAGAGAGGGCAGCCATATGGATGCCAAGGAGCAAGGCTTCTAGGGAAACTCAGAACAGGGTCAGCTTCATCTTGGAATTTCAGACCACACAGCTGGGAGACCAGTCTGTTCTTTCCATCTGTGGTTCTTCGTTATATCCCTAGAAGACTGATGTGGTGGCTGATCTCAAATATATGTGAGTTATGAATAGTTTTTTAATTACACAATTCTTCATGTTTTTTCCCACCCTTTCTGTATTGTGTAAGGAGTGTGGGAAACAAAGTTGCTTCATTAACCTTGTGAAATTAAAAGAACCTAAGTGCTAAAATGAAAGAATTAAGTGAATACCAGGATGACTGTGTGAGTTCAGAATGCTACATGTGATTCTAGTCAGCCTTAGGAAGCTCATGTCATGCTCTAATTGCCCCCAGCGGGTACCCTGTAGATGGCTGCACACGTTGGTTCCTCCATCACCATAATTAGCCAGAGTGAGCTGTGTGTGCTATGTCCTGTTGTTTTTCCTTTTGCTCTGAGTTCTTTCAGTATTATGGCTCTTGCCTCTTACCCAGAATGCTTCACTGTGTCCACCTCTGAAATAAAGCAGAACACACACCACAGCATTAGTTGTAGTTATTCTGACTTTTCAAAGTAAAGCAAGGGTAAAGGAAGCTTATTTCATCCCGAATCCTCCGAATCTTCTGAGATGAATTCCTATCCTGATGTTGAAAAGACAACTAATCTAGGTTTTGTGCCTCATTTTAGAGTCTGACTATATTTCCTTCACGAAGCCACCTCATGGGATGCCAAATGTGTGCAATGACACTTAGGTCTTATTACTTGGTCTTCCTTCAGATAATTTCATTTTTAGAAAACATTTCTCACTGGGAGCTTTTCATTTTCTTCTTGTTTCCATTCAACTGGATTACCTTCTCCCTAGTACTCCTTCCCATGTAGCCTTTATAATTCATCTCGAATGATTTGCTGTCAATATTCTTTAGATTGATGACTTTCTGCAGATAAAGGAAGTCTAGCCATTTGTGTCAAGTTGCTAATAATTCTTATAGGCTGGCTTGAGAAAGCATGATGGGGTGTTCCAGCCCATGACGGCCTCCTGGTACCATCATCAGATATGGAGTCTTCTCCTGTAGACTTGTCTCAGCGGGCTTGCAGTAGGTCCTTTGGTTTTCAGTTTTATATTCTAAACTACTAGTGTCTAGAGCCTGGGATATGTTCATTTCTTAGGTTAATAGCAGTAACGTCCTTGTCCTAGCAATCTAACATAGTCAAACATCTTTCAATATTCTATATGCTGGTGACGCAAAATCCCAATATTTGACCTTGGTTATTTTCCACAGTATCTAGCCTTTGAAATCCAAGAGCCACCTTGACATACTTCCTGAATATTAAGCAAGTTTTTAAGACTTATCTATAAGTTATCTCTTGTTTTGTGTCAATCTAGTTTCTTCTCTGATCTGTTCTATTTGTATAGACCATTATAATCTATCCAGAAAATTAACCCAAAATTTTGATGGAATGCAACAAAAAGAAAGAAGAAAAGCAAATATTCTCAGTTAAAATGATGACTGTATGGACAAAGGAAGAAATGAAATATATTATTTGGCTACTAACTAGAAAAAGATGGAGTTCTGATATTACAATCCAAGGATATTTTAAAGTAGTTTAAGAAATAAAAATGTCAATATGATCATTTCTGTCTCAAACTGAAGTCTTTAGCACCTTCCATTGTTCAAGAGAAAATCAAAAGTCTTCATAGTATGCATTATCAAGGAGACTAATAAACAACTCAGCTGGCTTAAACAATAAAGCAAACTTCAAAGTCGCAAGGTAAAGCTGACTGAAGAAATGCATGGTACGGTTGTCCAAACAATCCTGCTTACATACATAGCTGAATCTCTTTCTCCTACTCCCTCTCCTATCCTCCTCAACTCAATAACTATTTCCTCTCAATAAGTTCATTCCTTTCTCCCAGTATCTATTGTACCCTTCAGATTCTGTTTTTCTCTTTCAGGTTCTCAGACAATATAAAGTTTGCACATGCAGATCTGATTTATTTCACTTAAGAGCATGCTCTCTAGTTGCAGTCTCTTAAATAAGTGGTCCTGGAAAAATTGGCTTTCTACATGCTGAAGGCTAAAACTAGTCCCATGTCTATTACCATGCACAAAACTACAGTGAAAATCGATCAAACATTTAAATATTAAAATAGAAACACTAAATCTTCTGGGGGAAAATGTAGGTTCCATCTTAAAGGCATAGTAGTAGGTAAAGAGTTCAACAAAAACCAAACTGCATGAGAAATACTTTAAAAAATCAACGACTGGGATCTCATCTTTTTGAAAACTTTCTGTACTTCAAAGAAAATCTCCAACAGAGTTAAAAGAAAATCCACAAGCTGGGAAAAATTCTAGCCAATTGTCCCTCCAACAGAGGTCTTCTCTGTAGAACATAAAAAGAATGTAAAAAAATCAAGTCCCAAAAATTCAAAGACTGAATTAAAAAATGGGTATCTGAGATGAATATATACTTCTCAGAGAATGAAATACAAATGGCAATTAAATATATAAAAAAAAGTCCAACATCGCTGATCATTTGAGAAATGCTAATTAAAACAACACTAAGATTCCATCTCACTGCCCCCCCCCCCCCAAATGAGATGATTTGACTGACTTTGTCAGATAAAAAAAGTTGCACTTTTTGTTATGTAGGTGTTGCTTTAGCTTGGTCTTAAGCATCCAGCAGAAAAGTCTAACCAGGAAGTATAGAAAGTAAAGCCATATTAATATGATAAGCTGTAAAAGGCTCAAGTCAACAGCTTCTGACATTGCCAGTTCTGCTAACTCACTACTGTTATGGACTTTTGGACTGCATATACAACTGTTTTCTCTTAGTTCAATGAGAATAAAGGTTTCTGCTAATAGTTTTTAGAAAAGATATCATGTCTGCATCTTATAGTCTGAACAACTACTATGAAGACAAGAATATGAATGTACTAATTGTTGTAACTGTCCTACTAACCTGTTTTGAAACTTCCTCATTGTTATTTCTTTCCCATTAAAATTAATAAAGTTAAAAAATAAAGAAAAGAATGGCTAACATCAAGAAGTCATCAGCCAATAACAAATGCCAGAGAGGCTGTGGGGAAAAGAAACCCTTCTGCACTGTTTGTGGAAATGTGGAAATGCAGACTGGTACAACCACTATGGAAATCAGTGTGGTGATTTCTTCAAAAGCTAGAACTGGAGATTCCATTCAAACCAGCTGTTGTCCTCTTGGGTATTTTTCAGGAAGAAGTAAAAACCTAAAACCATTGCAATATATGTGCACCCGTGTTTGTAGCAGTGCAATATGTAATGGCTAAATCCTAGAAACAGCCAACCTGCCCATCAACTGAAGAACTGATTAGGAAGATATGGTATCTTCACACAATGGAGTATTATTCAGTTATAAAATAAAGTGTTTCTCTGCATTTCTTGCCTTAGTATGGGACAGTCTGCAGTGTAACTTCTCTTTACCATAAAGGTGATTTTTTTTTCCAATTCTTTTATTGTTTAAATTTAACAATGGTTATATTACATATTTTCATCATCAGATCAGTTTAGATTAATACATATAGGTATATAAGATTGATCAAACAACTAAACATTAACCTTTCTAAATCCACATTACTTTTTTTTTCTTTATCCCCTTTTTTTCTTTGAAAGTTGACATATTGCATATTGTCCTCACAATCATTCTATAGAGTGCAGTGTGTGGGCATGACCCACCTCCCTATTAATGTTGCATAGAAAAAAGAAAGAAAGAAAGAAAAGAAAAACAGGAAAGAATATACTTCTCTATGGACTAAGAGGAAGCAGATACATATACAATCAAAGGTTTTGCAATTGCAGTGTGCCACCAGTGAAGCTTGTGACGTTGGAGGCTATTGAATCTAAGCCTCCTAAAGCTCATCTCACCAATCTAGCTCTGCGTTCCATGCATTGTAATTAAGGATTTTTTTTTTTTTTTCCTTGCTGGGTGGTCAAGGGCAAGTCGAAG